>VZTY01004639.1:282454-355343 GCA_013400935.1 Turnix velox
CCCTGCCTATGGCAGGGGGGTTGGAACTCGATGATCTTTAAGGTCCCTTCCAACCTGAACTGTTCTATGATTCTATGATTCTACGATTAGCAGAAATAGTTTTATGATCTTTGTAAAGCCGTTTCTCTGAATGCAGAAAACTGTGAGACGGGCTCCCTCTAGAGTCTTATCTCTGATACAACCTTTGAACTATGAAAGTGCATAGCCCGTTTACGTGTGTCATTACCCTACTCAATTCGTTTTCAAAAAAACGAGGTAGCACTAGTGAAAAATAATTTGATATTCACAGTTACATGGGTTCATACATTTGTACCTATCAATTATAGTCTAAGACATTGCAGTAAATTTTAAACCTTCATTATCTATCACAAGATACAAATAAATTGGGATATTTCAAAACCCTAAAGCTTTAAAATCCTTCTAACCTAAACTTAGTAGAATCCTCTGTCTCTATATGAAAAAACCACTTTAAATACGTGCATGATGTGGATGTTAAAAATCTCCTTTCCCGTGAATAAGTATTAAAATTGTCTCAGTAATTCAAGTAGATCTCATGGAAACCATATGATCTCTTAAAAACAGGGCACCACTTAAAAAAATATGTTGAATGGCATCATGAAGTCCTTTAGGGTTTTGGCATGTATATCAGAATTATAGAATCAAAGAATGGTTTGGGTTGGAAGGGACCTTAAAGATCATATAGTTCCAGACTCCCTGTCATGAGCAGCAAGGCCTCCCACTATACCAGGCTGCTCAATGCCTCATCCAGCCTCCAGGAAGGGGGCACCCAAAACCTCTCTGGGTAACCTGTTCCAGCGTCTCACCACCCTAACCATAAGGAAATTCTTTCTTATATCCAGCCGAAATATACCCTCTTCCCATTTGCATCTGTTAGTCATAGTCTTGCCATCCTGTGCCCTATTAAAAAGTCCTACCCCAACCTTTCTATAGGCTCCCTTCAGGCTTTGAGAAGCTCCTATGAGGTCCCCCCTGAGCCTTCTCTTCTCCAGGCTAAACAACCCCCAACTCCTTCAGCCTGTCTTCATTACGGAGTTGTTCCAGCCCTCTAATCATCTTCAGGCAGTTAAACAAACTACAAGCTTATAGAACTTCTATACCAGTTTCTCATTTTTCAAAATCACCTTAAATTGGTGAGAAAGCACAGAGAAAAATAGAGACGAAGGCATTATGTCATATTTTCCTTTCCTTGTGCTTCAGTGCAAAACTACACGTGTAATTATATCACACACATTTTCATTACTAATCAAGTTAAGGCCTCCAGTTTTACCTATAAATAAAACAAGCTACCACCTGTTATTATGGGTTGGAAATGATGATCAAATATTAAATACAACATCACTTAAGTTTTCAAACACAAAATTAATTCAAGGCCTTTTATAAAATCTCACTCTGTCCTGAATTCCTATTAACTCTCTTTCTTCTTTCACAGATCCTACAGCTCCTGACAGCTGGGTAAAAGCTGGGGGCCTGAGGATTTTTATCATGTTTAGAAGGTAAGTTTTAAAAAAATAATCAAAGGAATTCATCACCATAAACATAATTTTATTCAGGGAAAACCCTTTTCTATAGTTCTAGATTTTATTTAAAAGGGCTGGCCCAGCAGGCTGCTAAGCCGGATGCTGAGCCAAGGTTAAGCATTTAACTTTCCTAAGCCAAAACTAAGGCAGCAGCTTTTGAGAGCTCTGATTTGTACGGCAGAGAGGACAGACTCAAAGCAGAGGGATCTGAGCATTAAATTGCTGTATCCTTGCTGAGATTGAGCACACAAGCACCATGTTTTCTCCTTTCCTAGGAGGCAACAGTTAAAAATAGCCCTTTCTTCTGAGCCTGGTACCTTCTGATTCAATGCTCTTCGTTAACACAACTATTTCTAAGCCATCCCACCTCTGAGATTAGCATAGTTGTATGAACAGAGCTCCTCTCTGCTGCACTCCATCTTAGGCAAGTTTTGCACTCAGACATCCTTGACTTTGCCAGCAGCAGCCAAGACCACAGCAGGTCTGGTGGGTTCTGGACCTAGGTGGGACCTACCCTCTCCTGGGTGCCACTACAAGATAACACATTTGCCAGATTGCAAGAAAAGCTGGTATTGGCCCACACCTTGGTTCTGCCATTGCTCCAGACCAGGACTGAGCTGCTTGAGGGCAGACCTTTGGCTGTGCTCACACCTTCAAACCTCCAGCACAGCCACAGGACTCAGCTTCAGCAGGCAGAATACTGATAGGAAAGTTGTTTACTCTAAAAGTAACTACAAAGCTCTTCCTAAGTATCACATCTTTGAACAAGTGCCAGTAGAAAACTGTACATATTTACAATAAATATCAAACACAGTCAGGGCTGAAGCATGCTGATTTATAATCTATGTATGTACACTAGTTTACATAACAAAAATGAATCACAGTAACTTTGGCTTCCATCACATTCTGGTAAATTCTTGGATCACATTAATACATTGTGGAATTTCTACAGCTGTTAAATCTATTACCTTGATTCTACAGACTGAAGTTCTGCAAACATTCACACACACAAACATCCTCTTTTTTTTTTCTTTTTTTTTTTCCTTTTATAAAGAACTGAAGTGCAGTCTGGGTTTTTTTTTTTAAGCAAATTCACGTGCATGCAAATTGCCTATAGAACTAAGACCATTCATGCTAAGCAGTTTCCTCTTCTTCTTCCATAACAGTTCTACTAATAACTTTATAATTTGCTTTCACCTTAAGCATAAAATGACAAGAATTAAAAAACAAACCAAAGGAGAGCCACAAAGATCATCAGAGAGCTGGAGCACCTCCATAATGAGGACAGGCTGAAGGAGGTGGAGATGTTTAGCCTGGAGAAAAGAAGGTTTTGGGGGACCTCATAGTAGCTTATCAATACCTGAAGGGGCCTACAGAAAGGATAGGGTAGAACTTTTTAATAGGGTACATGATGGCAGGACTAAGAGTAATGGATACAAATTAGAATAGGGGAGATCTAGGCTGGATATAAGAAACAAGTTCCTTCCTGTGAGGGTGGTGAGAAACTGGAACAGGTTGCCCAGAGAGGTTTGGGTTGCCCCCTCCCTGGAACTGTTTAGGGCCAGGCTGGATGAGGCAATGGGCAACCTGGTCTAGTGGGAGATCTCACTGCCCATGGCAGGGGGGCTGGAACTAGATCATTTTGAAAGTGCCTTCCAACCCAAACCATTCTATTATTTGTTTTCTTAAATCAAATTCTGTTTAGTAAAGAAACTAAAGTAAGATGAGATTTTCAGGTTTGTCAAGAAGGCAGTGAGACAACTCCCAGAGAGTTTACTGAAACTCTCACCAGTTCATACCACAGGGAAAGCAGTCCACTGTTCGGGATCCACCCAGCAACCAGAGCAGGCATTTAAAGCACTTTCTATTTCGTCTTTAGTACATACATTTGTTGCAAGAATCACAAGTGCAAACTGACTGAATTATAGATGCTTTAAAAAGCCAGTGTTTATTATAAATCTTCACTTTATTACAATTTCAGCACAGAATTTTAAAGTGTATGGTGATTCAGATGACAAATTAGGAATCTATTTATGGATCATGAATTTTAACAGGAGCAGAAGGAACAACTTTGAAGGAATATAGATAAAAACGCCATTAACATAATTTGTAAATTAACAAGCCAAGATTAGTTGGCTATCATTATATAGACTAATTAAAGATATCCAAGTGTGAATCACAAGAAATTTTAAACAATATATTTGGTTTATCTGTCAGGCTTTTAGAACAGTTTCTTCTTATCAGAAATTACAAATCCAAAGAAATTCAAGATAAATAAATACATATAAAATTTATTTTTAATACAATTTAAATTCTTTGCTATTTCAGAGACTTAAATGGCAGCACCCCTTACAGTGAGACATATACTCCAAGATATATGTCATGACAGTGGAAATTAATGCTTTTTATCACAATGCCACCTTCAGAAATCAAACCAAGCATGTAACCTAGTAAAAAGACCTCTATTGTATATTGACAGCTGTAACAAAGGTAGAAGAGGTCATGATAATACAGCACGAGACATGCAATTTGATGTTCCAGCTATTCTAGAATGTGTCTACAATGAATAAAACTTTTCTGCTCACACAGCAGAAGGGGCAGCAGCATCACTGCAAAGAACAGCAGTCAAACACCTGTTCCATCCTTCAGTGGTAAAATACTAAATAAAACCAAAGTAATGAGTAATGTGTCCCAAGGGAGGATGATTTTAAATCTCACTGACAACAAAACCATCATGTTTCAGTTCTGCATAAAAGTCGCCACACGGTTTGTTCCTACTGTGTATGAGAATATAGCATTGGATAATAGTTTGGGTTGAAAGGGACCTTTAAAGGTCATCTAGTCCAAATCCTCAGCATTGGGAAGGGACATCTTCAACTAGATCAGGCTGCTCAGAACCTTATCCAATATGATCTTGAATGCTGCCAGAGATCTACCACCTCTCTGAACAACCTGTGCCATGGTTTCACCACTCTCAGATGCCCCCTCTCTGGAGGTGTTTGGGGTCTGGTCTGGTGGGAGGTGTCCCTGCCTATGGCAGGGGGGTTGGAACTCGATGATCTTTAAGGTGCCTTCCAACCCAAACTATTCTATGATTCTATGATTTCTTCCTTGTATTTAATCCAAATCTCCCCTCTTTTAGCTTAAAACCATTGACTCTTTTAGCACCCTCAAAGATCTGCCAGCTGTGTTCTGTCCCCCTGTCTCTGAGGGCAGTTTTCCAGGGGATCCTATTGATTAACTCCTTGAATAGCTGTAAGTTTGAGATGGAGAGATTTGTTGAAGACATATGATTTCCACTACACGCTGCATGTTATGGTTCAGGTTAGCAGAAATGCAACAGCCATGAGGGAATACTTAGGCAGTAAGACAAGCAAAATGTAATTGTGACAGACTTGTACACTGAGGAGGGGAAGTACTTGGCATAAATAGCATCATGCAGCCACACTACAAAAGCCTTGCACAGAAGAGCATTTACAAGCATAATTTTCAAGAGGTTAGAGAAAGTATTTTTGTGAATAAGTGCTCATTTGTGAGAGTACAAGATCACAGTGTAAATAAACCATTAATACAAAAAATGCTTATCTTTAAATAACTATCCCAATATGACCCCAATAGTCACTTTCATTACCTTTGACAATCATGATTTGATATCCTCTAGTCTGAAAATGCACAGCTCTGCCTCCTCAAAGCCAATTTGCCTACTCACGCTACTTCCATCTCTGAAAGAGATCTTCCTAGTCCAACTAGCTAAATCTGGACTAAAAAGTCTACAGGGAATAACTGCACTCTCTGAAGAACACAACACCCAGGCATAAACCCATGAATGGAGAGCAGAAGATCTGTGCTTCAGCCTGGAGTAGATCATTCAGTACAGAACACATACTAGCAGACAAATACAAAGAAGAAACAGAAAGCTGAGCAGTGCAGTGAGGAGGCAGGACAAATACAGACTTGTGTCATTTCATCCTAATTTATATCACTGGCTTAAACTCAAGTTATTTGACCACATGGACTATAGCCATAGTACATAGTTTGTCAAGATGGGAAAATCTCAGTACTGCAGCAAGAAAGCTTTGCTTTGCTTCCAAACAGTGCCAGATAGCTCAGAACTGTTGAAAGAAGGCCAGTGCGGTATGCAAAGGGGTATTAAATCATAAAAATCAGAGTGGGATGCCAAAAATCTGAAACCCTCAAACCAAAGAGAAGTCTAAATGATAACTATGAAGCAGCACACCCATCCTGCATGTTGACTAAAAACTGCAAACAAGAGTTTTTACATGTTTGCTCTTTGTTTTGGGTTTTTTTTTTAGACTGACAGATGACTTACTCTGCTACCTTCTCCAAAATGACATATTCATCATACTTTTTTAAAGGTTTCTGCTTTGGTTCCAGACTTTGTGAAGAGCTACACTGTTGTTTTTATCCTTCTGCACTCTTTAACAGAAACTCCTTCAAGTACACTAGTTAGTGAATCATCAATATTAAAACATCAAATATTGAAATACTCAGACAACTCCACCATCTGCTACACTGTGGTGCTTTTGCATGTTTCCCCTGTGTATGATGTCTCACTTCAAGAGAAGTAGAGCTCTTAAAGACCCAGGCATGTCTGTGGATGTATTGTATGCAAATTAGTCAACCTTGTCCTTAAATTATTACTGACTTAGGAAAAACCATTCAGTCATGACAAATTAGGGCAAAACAGGAGTTTTGGCTTCAAAACTGTCAAAATCTTTAACTTGTTGGTAGAATATATTTACGTAATCTCTGACTGTCTCTTCATCTGTCTGAAAATCCTCTAAAATATTTGAACAAGACTTGTTGTTACAAAACAAGTTATCCTATTTCAATTCACAAAAGCATCAGTGTTGACACTTCATGTTCTTATAACAGTGTCTGTACATAACAAATTATGCATTACCACAGGTACAAAGATTTCTGGAAGGCCATTAGGAAATGAAATGAGGTGCAAATCCCTGGAAGTCACAAGAAGAAAAAAAAAAAACAGCTAATGACACCATAAACAGGAATTTAAAAAACAAACCACTGGCAGACCAAATCAGGCAGAAAGTTAATTTTCACATTCAAGAACTGTAAAGAAACCCTTAAACTGTATAGTCATAGCTTATAGGAAAATTCCTCCCTCACTGTCAGACCTCATTTTCTCTCATCTTCTCTAAAGTATCAGAAACTGTCCTTCTGACAAGCACCTTGCAAACAGCTTATAGGTTGCATCATAAACTCTCCAAATACCATTGAAAGGTACAGTCACATATAGCTCTGCCTATTAAAAAAACTACTGTGCATTTACAGATTATGAAAGTTTGCTAACAAGGCCATGGATTCCCTCATGGGACCCACTGAATTTTTAGGGTTTAGTTTAGATTTGGCAGGTGGCTGTCAGTGGTGCAGGAGATCCTCAGGAATTCTGCCATTAGGAATAACAGACAGGACATAACCTTTCTGCTCACAACCGTCTCCTGCCAGCTCCACATAACATGAAGTTGTGTTGATTTTTTAGCAGCCTGCAACAGGAATAATTCTGCAGATGCTGTAGCTTGAAAGATACCTGTGATGCTTTCAGCTACAAACCATCAAAGAAAGAGTTTGCTGGAGAAGGACCAACTGATAAGTGTTAAAAAATAAACCCCATTTCCTTCTAAACCCACTATGCATCCTATAGAAACCTTCACAATGCCACAGTCTGTTTTAGGTTTCAACCTTCTTTAAACTGCTAGTAAGAAAAAAAAAACTTATGTGAGAAAAACTTCCAAGTTAAAGTTCAAAATGTGCTAAAATCAACAGAATTTCTGCTCAAAATCCTCTTCATTAACAGTTATTGCATACTTCCCTGCAGAGAGAAAAAAGAGGGAAAAAAGTAGGTACTTAGGAAAGCTGAAAGCTAATTTTAAAGCAATCAAAAATCCATAGATGTTTTAAATTCCAAAAAATGGCTCTGTAACATTTTAACTGTTTAAACAGAGACAGATGGTTTACATGGCTTTATTGCTTAATCACACACTTTATATGTCCTATAAAATTATATCTGATGGCATTTTTTTCAATTAGCTTTCTAGATTTAAAGTGATTTTATGTATGCACCATATTACCAAAAATTAATTAAAATATTCATATTGAACACTAACTACCAACCTAGTTTCTTTCTTCTAATAGATGAGAAAAATCTAATTCTCTACTTCTTTCCCATTTTCTCTTCATGATGATAACATTTTTTCATAATTCTGCTGGGTTCCTATATTGTAAATCATCCTAGTTTTACATTTTCCCTTCCTGCCCCTTTAACAAAAACAATGAAATATGAAAAATTAGATGGAATTCATTTTATGAAAACCTTAAAACCAACTTCAAACAAGATACAAGCACAAATGCAACCACAATACAAATACTGATGAGTGTAAAAATTTGAGGTAGATGATAATGAATAAGGTTTAAAGAAATTGCTTAGAATTCATGTCATGAAATAAAGACAAGTGGGAGAAGGTATGCTCTCCCCAAGGAAAGTAAAATCAGTTCCAAAAAGCTCCAAATCTCATGCAGTAATTCCAGCAAAAGGAAGTTTCACAAGTATTATTTATAGTTATTGGCATGGCTTTTAAAAGCTGATTCAGAGTAAACATAGTAAAAGGCAGAAATAGACAAAACAACAACATAATCACTGAGCTGGGGACTTGTTTAACTGTGTGGCTACTGAAGACAAACTCACAATAAGAATCAACTTCATTCTGTTTTAGGTGCTTATAGTTTAAATTGGAGGGAAATGGTAACATCATTCTTTGTGTGCATAAACGGCCCTGCTCAGTTACACTTTGGTACTGCCTGACGTAAGCAGATGACAAACACCTATTGCAAAATGAGTAAGAACTTGCTTGTAAGTGACTTGTGAGTCACATAAAGTCATTATGACTGCAAGTCATTACACCTTCCACATAAATCAAAAGCTCCAGCATCAGGGCAAGCTGCACATTTTATGCTACAGCAGCTTTTCCTTGTTCTCTTTGGGCACTTACCCAGAACTGTGCTGCTTAGAATCCCACAAAACTTTGGGCACCTCACCTGCTCCTCTTGACAGAAGCACACACCAAGGAGCAAGGAAGCAAACCAAATCATCAACAGATAGTCCTTAATTGATTAAATGAAGCTATGCCACAGCACAGTACTGATGATATGACCAGCACTGAGTAGAATGACAACCTTATTTTTCCATCTAGACATGCAGACACACATTTTGAATAAAAAATAGCAGCTAGAAAAACAAGGCAGTGTATCAACTTGAAAAGCAAAAAGGGTAATACAATAAAACTAAGATAGTCAGAATCCTTATTCTGATCAGTGTCTGCTCTACATCTCCTTTAACACTAAAATTAGGCATTCAGAACCACTGAAAGGACCATGGAAATCACTACCATTAGGAATCAAAGCAAAAACTTTAGTATTTTTTGACATACATTGTTTAAAGTTTTAATCATGACTGAAGATCAAAAAATGCATTCCTCTAGGTAAACAAGAGAGCTTTTTTTCTTTTCCACAATACATCTTGCATCCATTGCCTTCTAGCGGCATCTGAGATCAGAGAGAGAACTGATTTTGCTACCTAGTAGCTACTTTGAATGCACTAAGCAAAGCTTGGTCTGAAAAAAAGGAAAAAAATACCTGACAGTTAGACTAAACCAAGTTAGGACTGAAGCACTTAATATGTTTTAGAATGCATTCATTCCTCAATATCCTGGGAAACGTTATGTATCATTTTGTGCTAAATTAACTTCTCATGTTGGCAAGAAAAGAACTTCTAATGAAAGAATCCCCACCACATCTGGGAGATCCTAAGTCACCAAAATATGCATATTAAGAAATAAACATTTTAATAAAGTCAATCCTTCTCTAAAAAGTCTCATTTAAACTCCAAAAAATGAAAATTAAAAACAAAGGAGCCACCCACTAACCTACTATAACCATTACATAACCATGAGGAAGGAAATGTAAGCTTTGCAATAGACCAGTTTTTCACCATCAGAATCACAGAATGGTTTGGGCAGGGGCACCTCCCACAAGACCAGGTTGCTCAATGCATCATCTAGCCTGGCCTTAAACACCTTCAGGGTCCCTGGGACATCCACAACCACTCTAAGCAACCTGTTCTGGTGTCTCACCACCCTCACAGAAAAGAACTTCCTTCTTATATCCAGTCCAAAAGTCCTTATAACTCCCTATAATCTAATATTCCTTATAATCTACAACTTCCATTTTGAGTGTCAGATAAACAAGCGAAGTGCAGCCCTACCTTTAAAGAAGGGAATAAATCAACTTAAATTCAGGAAAACCATCAACTTAACCCTCAGATACACTCCACTGGAGTATAATGCTTTTGTGTTTGTTGACTAAACAGGTTTTGTCTCCAAATATTCCACAGTGAAAACATTTGTTCAGACAGCTAAGAGTGAGAAACAAACGCAAGAAGCATGAATCAATCCACTTTAAAAATGAGCCTGAGGTGTTTCTATGTCAGTATGATATTGGCTGAAGTATCTATCTTGGATTGGTTTTGTCTGCATATGAGTATGTTGAGCTGTTGGAGCAGGTCCAGAGGAGGGCCATGAAGATGATCAGAGGGCTGGAGCACTTTCCCCGTGAAGACAGGCTGAAGGAGTTGAGGTTGTTCAGCCTGGAGAAGAGAAGGCTCAGGGGGGACCTCATAGGAGCTTCTCAAAGCCTGAAGGGGGCCTGCAGAAAGGATGGGGTAGGACTTTTTAATAGGATATATGATGGCAGGACAAGGAGTAATAGATGCAAATGGGAATACCTCCCTGGAGGTATTTAAGGCCAGGCTCGTTGAGGCACTGAGCAACCTGGTCTAGTGGGAGGTGTCCCTGTCCATGGCAGAACAGCTGGAACCAGGTGTTAAGGTTCCTTCCAACCCAAACCATTCTCTGGTTCTGTATTCAGAGAGCAAACCATAACACTATTTGCCATAATTTCAAACAAAGCAAGTAGGTGGAGTGGCACACTACAAGACAGCTCTGGCTTAACTCGTGTAAGCCTTGCAAAAGATTTCTTGTAGTGTAGATACATTTCAGAACCTGCTTTCCAGGCCTTGTTCATAAAGCCAAGGATGTTTTTATCTCTGCAGACAATAACAACGACCAACAAGCACAACAGCTCTTAACCACACCTGAACTTGCAGATGTCCCTCGGAACTCCCAACCCACTAACCAGTCCCGTGGCAGCACTGTGCTCCCTGAGGAGATACCCCAGGGAGGGATCCAGCATCCCCAGTCACAGTTTGTGTAGGATTCGCTCTGCTGCCCTCTGCTAAGATCTGAGTTCGACCTGTTTACTGTCAGACATTCAGGCCTCTTATGCCTAGAGAGGCAAATGACCAACTACGAGGAGACCACCGTGGCGCAACTACCCGGCTTTGGCAGCCTCTCTCCAATGCCAGCCCCGCCGAGGACGAGGCTGCTCCGGGACCTGCAAAGAAACGCCCTGTGAAGAAACGGATCCCTCTGCTGTCTTTTATCCATAACGACCCGTGGGCCATCTTAAGGGAGGGTTCTGGGCTGAGAGCACTAGGGATGGGCTCTCACCTCCTTCTTCCCAGCACCCTCAGCCTGCTGGGGGTTCCACGAGGAACCTCCACTTCACGGCTGCCTTCGGCTCTGGCGGCGACAGCTGAACACGGGAGTAGGGAGGGCGGGCTCTGCAGCGAAAGAGGCGCTACCAGGTTGCGCCCGGGAGAATCCGAGCCCCCGCCCCAGACGGGCGCGGCGGCCACGTCAGCCCCGGAAAGGCCCTGCCCACCTCCGTCCCACAGCCGGATCCCGGCACGGGCCGCCCTTCCGCCCGGCGCCGGGGTGAAGGCGCTGCCGTCCCATAGTGCCTCGCGCCCGGTCTGCTGTCTCCGCCGGCTGCCGCTGCTTTCGCCGCAGCCCGGTAAGCACCGCCTTGCAGCCTTGGGGCTCGCCGGTACCTAAGCCGCGCCAGCGGGGAGGGAGCGCCCACCTGCGGCGGCGGCACCAAGCCCTCATCTCACGCCCCCACTCTCGCCGCAGCCCCCCGGGGCTGTTACCTCCGGCCTGGCCGCGGCGGGCAGCACCCGGCGGCCCATCTCTGCATCCCGCCGGCCCCTCCTGTGGCCGCGGCGGGTCCCCGGGTTCGGTGCCGTTTCGTCTGCGACGGGCGATCGCCGCATCCCTGCCCGGCGACCCTACCGCCGCGGCTGCGGGCTCCGAGCGCCCGGTCCCGCCGGGAGACGCGTCCTCCGTCCCGCTGGAAGTAAGTTTGAAGGAAAAGCGGGAGCTGCGCCCAAACCGCTTTGTTTGAAAGTGCTGGAAGCGGCGGGTGTGTGTCATTCGGTCGCACTTTGCGGACTTGCGCCCCTCGCAGCCGAGAGATGCTGGTCTGTCAGTTGTGTGGTCTTCAGAAAGCACATAATTAGCCATCAAGAGACTTAATGCTCACATGCAGCCTTCTCAAGATGGTAATCGGTGCTTTAAGAACTTGTATTTATTGAATATATGGGATAACGTACTTAACTATTTTCTGCACCTTCTCTTCTAGGTTGTAACTTCTGCAAGACTTGTGAGATGAAGTAGGACAAACAATGTTTTGAAGAGCTCCATCATTAGTGTGGCCGACCTTCTGAACACTGGCAGATCTACTGGACGCTCTTCCCAAAGTGTGCCCAAATCAGGCCTTGTCAATTTCCCAAAAGCTTTGTAATGGAGCTCTTAGTAGCCAGAGGAAATTGTACTGGATATTTGAAACGATCTTTGCTGTTACTTGTAATATGTGTAATAGTTCTCGTGTGCACTGATCAGGACTATTATAGTTTACTCGGAGTATCCAAAGAAGCAAGTAGTAGAGAAATACGACAAGCATTCAAAAAGCTGGCATTAAAGTTGCACCCTGATAAAAATCAGGTAAGTTGCATCTTTAGTGGGTCAAAGTTGTTAAGGTAATGGATCTTGAAGTTTAAACAAAAAGGAGGTTTTCATTTATCACCAGTGTTTCTCTGTTGTGAGGTAAGAACCACCTGATAACATGGTTCGGCTCAGATTTTTAGCAAACTGACAAGAAGGAATAGACTGGTCATATGTGATTATCTTGAATTTGGGCCACAATAAATTGCTGTAGTGAAAGAAAAAAAGAGGGAAGATCATTTAATTCTCAAACATCTGTACCGTATTAAATTGTTGATGAACTGGTGAGTTTGTCTCTTTCCATATAGTTTGTGAGAAGTTACTGCTTCCCTCATACACCATACGATCAGAAGGTATGATTAGTCTTGATTGTTGAGTGTTGGGGTTTTTTCTTGCATTATAGAAGGCAAATTAAAAGTGGAGTGAGTAACTGGAGAATGTTACATCCTCCTACTAGTTTGTTTTGTATTTCACTTGGTACATCAGCGAGGATCAAAATGTATCAGGATTTATCTGTTTCTGGCTTTCATGTTATCTACCTTTGGGAAAAGAAGACTTCAGTTTATTTGAAGATCACTGTCTAATGCTTGCTTCCATCACAACTGACATCTTTAGTAGGGATGTAAAAATATTTACAAAGTTTCTTTGCATTGGTTTATGGTTTATTAATTACTTACTAATTATAGTTTTCCTTAAATAGAATGATCCAAATGCACATGACAATTTTTTGAAAATAAATAGAGCCTATGAAGTATTAAAAGATGAAGATCTACGCAAGAAGTACGACAAATATGGAGAGAAGGGTCTTGAAGATCAGCAGCAAGGAGGACGTTATGAAAGCTGGCACTTTTATCGGTATGATTTTGGTAAGTTATGTTGTATGTTTGTGATTTGCTTAAACCACTCACAAGTAAATGTAATACTCAGATATATATCCAATATTTTTAGGGATTTTTTATGTATTCTTTCTAGTTTCTTCCTGCTTTTTGTTCTACTGCAGCGGTCATTTTTCTGCTGTTGATGCAATCTTTTATTTACCTTGTTAATGGCTACCTAAAAATGTAATAATCTGTTTACCTAGTGCTTGGTTCCTGTTTCTTAGGTTTATGTTGGTCATCTAATTTCTTGTGTCTTTTAAGGGACAAAGCTTTTTTATTTGCTTTTTCCCTTAAATTCTAGTGTTAATTTCATCTGTATTCTTTGTAACTCTTTAATGCAGGTAAACCTCTTTGGTTTAGATAAAAGTATTCCCAAGTGGGTTTTGAGAGTAGATTTTTGCCCTGTCACGCCTACTTTTTGTGTAGTTATAAAATTAGAGAACAGTAAAGAGGTAATAGAAAATGAAAAAAAAAACAACAGAATTATACCTTAATGATATTGAGACAAGGTATTTAATGTTTGTCTGGACAACTTTTAGGTAGTTACAGGGAAAAGCTGGGCTGAATTGCATTAAGAGCCACTCTAACCTGATGTAAGGTAAACAGGGAGCTAAGGAATACAATGTGATTGATATGAAAGAAAAAGCTGAAATGAGCCTCCACTTTGGCACAATCTTTTATCTGGTGTAGTTTGATTTAATCTTTCCCATCCTCTAAAAAAATTTGTATCTGTACAAATTGAAATTGAATTAAGCAGAGGTGCCACTCTCAAAGGAGAATATGAAAATCAGCCCAAAACTTTTTCAGGTAAGGAGATTTATGAAATTGTTTCTTTCTGAAGTTGTTTGATTGAGAAATTAGATCCTTGAATTGCTATTTACTAGTCATTTGGAGAAAATCTATTTTTAATAATTTAGTTATATACAAAAAGGGTATTTTATACATATGGATGGATGATTGTATGTATTATATTACACTATACATAAAAGTACCTTTTCACCTGTAGAAATTAATTTTATTATTTGCATTTAATCCTTGTATACCTCAGGTGAAATGGCACCTCTTCGTGCTAGATAATGTGAAAGGTCTGGAGACATAGTCATGTAATATAATGCTGTTTAATAGTGATTTGGGTATCTCTGCACTGCCTTTCATGTATACTCAAAGCTGTAGACTGTTTTGTAGTGATGTTCTATTTAGGACTATCTGGCTTTTTAGAAGAGCTTCCTTACCTTTGTTCTGTGTACTTTATTCCATTGCATTCACCCGTTTTGTGAGTGGAAAAGCTTGTGGCTTTTGTGTGACCTAAATAGTTAAGATAAACAGAAGCTGAAAAAAGGAATGGAAGTTTCCAGAGATTACACAGAGCTCCTTCACTGAGACTTGAACCTTCTTGAATTTTAATCTGACAACTGGATGATATTACTGCTAGTACTCTTGCCTGGATTTCTGTAAAAACTATCTTACAAGTTCAATCAGAAGTGTTTTCTGTCTTTTGAGCAAGTTGATAGTTTGTTTCTTCATTTTAAAGATGTTAAATCTAAAAAGCATTTTTTTTTAATAGGTATTTATGATGATGATCCTGAAATTATAACACTGGATAGAGGAGAATTTGGTGAGTTTTAAATAGCTATCTATTTGTCCATAGAGAAACTCTAAGTAACAATTTTTATATTTTGAGCTGTATGTTTCTAGGCTCATAATAAGTATCTATGCAAAAAGCTGCAAGAAATTCATCTTCAATGACAAAATAAAAACCTCACAAATACCGTTAACGCTTCCTGCTAAATGCTGGTTAGCAAATAGATCCAATGTCAATGAACAGTTTAGTTTAAGTTTTAAAGATGTTTAGTGAGATCTAGAAGAGTAAATTATTTCATTAAAGTTTTATTTCATCTAATTTGCCCTTACTGAGATTTTTACTCTCTTATCTAAAAATGAACTTTGGGGAAATAGGCTTTCAGTGAGGACTTCATTTTTTAAAATGATCACTAAGACACTGGAGAGAAAAAATTACTAGATTTTGTGGGGGCAGGGGGCTTGTCTGAATTTTGAGTACAGTTTCCTTTGTATAGGCTAGGTCTACATACTGAATAATTTTGTAAGCTGTTCTGCTATTGCAGAACCTCATGTTGATGAGATGATGATAAGAACCTGGTCTGTTCTAGTTTTAGGTTCATCAGACTTAAACTGTCACAAGTTTCAGCTAGGTTAACCTGTAGACAGTAAATTTATTCTTATTAGAAAAGATGTTGAAAGTCAGGTTTTGGTTGAGTGAGGTGTAGTCTTTATCCCATTTGGATGACTGCTACTGTGTCTTGACATAAACATTTAATACAGTTTTTGAAGAAAACAATACAGTAGAAATGTACATTCTAGACAGAACTTAATTCTGGATATGCATTACTTAAAATTTTCTTTTCTCCATCTAGATGCTGCTGTTAACTCAGGAGAACTGTGGTTTGTGAATTTTTATTCTCCTCGATGCTCCCACTGCCACGATTTAGCACCTACGGTGTGTATAACAAACAAATCAATTCTGAAAAGTCATTGTTTTTAACAGCATAAAACTTCATGTAGTGGGTTTTTTTCACCGAAGCTGAAACCAAACACAGCAATTCAAGATGTCAGGAATTAAATGTGCTGATTTTTCATTATATCTTAACAGGAAAATAATCCTTTTTTCCCCCTTATTTTTTTTTGGGTTTTTTTATGTTGTAGTGGAGGGAGTTTGCAAAGGAGATGGATGGAGTGATACGCATCGGAGCTGTCAACTGTGGAGATAATAGAATGCTTTGTCGAATTAAAGGGATTAACAGTTACCCCAGTTTGTACATTTTCAAAACTGGAATGGTGAGTGCTAAAATATCATAGATCTTGATATAAAGATCTCCCTTTTAATTACTGCTTCCTTTTAATAAATTATTTTTCATCTTCTTTCACCTTGTTTAAATTGACTTCACTTTTTAAGTTAAAATAAACAGATACCTGGTTATACAGGCCTATAGAAAGAATGGGATAGGACTTTTTAGTAGAATACAGGATGGCAGGACTAGGAATAATGGATGCAAATGGGAAGAGGGGAGATTTAGGCTGGATCTCAGAAAGAAGTTCTTTCTTGTGAGGGTGGTGAGACACTGGAACAGATGGCCCATAGAGAGCGTGGATGCCCCCTCCCTGGAGGTGTTTACCACCAGGCTGGATGAGGCATTGAGCAACTTGGCCTAGTGGGATGTGTCCCTACCCATGGCAGGGGGGTTGGAACTAGATGATCTTTAAGGCCCTTTCCAACCCAAACCAATCTCTGGTTCTCTATCACTTCTCACTTGGTATGATGGTGTCAGCAGTGGTGCTGTAGCAAAGCAACATGTCTACTTGGACAGTTTCTCTTATGGTAGGTACTTTAATGGCCGTTACAAAGAATAGTATGGAGGTTTTAGTCTAAATAATAGGATTGTGGACATAAAGAAAATCCTTCCACAAGATTTCTTTCATGCAAACTGTATTGTTTTCAGTTCAGGTGCCAGGTATGATGTACAAATTGCACTCGAATAGTTGGTTACGTTTCAACAGTGTAAGATTTGAGAGGCTGAACACTCAGATCATGCACACACTAAATCCACTGATGCAAGCAATTCTTATTTCAATAGAAAGATGGTCATTGGGAGTTATTGTTTATAAAACTAAATTATCTTTGTGCTGCTGGACTTGCAAAGCATTCACTTTATGAAATTTAAATCTTAAATTTTATAAGATTTCTGACCATCCCAATGAGGGAGGGAGGGAAAGAGCAGTCAGCACGAAGTTTTGGAGGATGAGGGGATACAGCCCTGCAGGTGCATAAAATTAAAAAGTTAATGAGGTGGTTTTCCTTCTCTTTTAGGATGTATAAACTTTCTTTATTTTCTGCAGCAACCAGTGAAGTATTTTGGAGACAGATCAAAAGAAAGCTTAAAGAACTTCGCCATGCAGTATGTTACAAGCACAATTACAGAGTTATGGGCAGGTAATATTCACTTACTTGGGTTGGGGGAGGTTGTTCTTGACATTATTTTTACAATATAAAATATGGCAGAAACTGCATGTACAACTGAATTTTTCCCCTTTTGCTAAGTGATACTTTTGAGATTAAAAAGAGTTTATTTTCCTTTGCTAACGTAAATATAAAACCTGCATAAAACAGTCATGTTTAACTAGTCACAACCTGATGCAAATTCTTTTTCTCTTAGGAAATTTTGTTAATGCGATTCAAACTTCATTTGCCTCTGGTGTTGGTTGGCTGATCACCTTCTGTGCTGAACGTGGGGGTAGGTGTATTAAATGCTTTTCAAATCAGGCAAACCACAAAAAGCACTTCTGCTGATAGTGGTACAATCCCTTTTGCTTCTAATTTTTTTGCCCAGAGAGGCTGTGGATGTCCCCTTCCTGGAGGTATTGAAGGCCAGGCTGGATGAGGTATTGAGCAGCCTGGTCTGGTGGGAGGTGTCCCTGCCCAGGGCAGGGGGTTTGAAACTAGATCTTTAATGTCCCTTCCAACCCAAACCATTCTGTGATTAATTAAAAGTTGTAAAACGCCTTAGATGATCACCATATTTGGACTGTGGGTAATTTAAGCTCCTTTTTAGAGGCACTTTGAGAAAAGGGACATTTATAGAAGCATCGTCCTATTGTCCTCCTGTAATGTCACATGAGTCATTGCTGCAGGACTCAAGTGTATCCCCTTAGGAAGGGAACTGGCAGAAAAAGGCCTCTGGTTGCAGTTTCCAGCTCAAGCTCAAATGACATACGCTGCACAGGTGTCCCCCAGCTTGTCATGATGCTGAAGAGAATAAATACTGTATCTCCCCATTAAGTCATCTCAAAACTTAGCTGCATGTTTTCTCTTGTTAGGTTTGGACATAGTAAGTGGCTCTTGCCACCAGTCTTGTGCCAGAGTTGAGATTTGCATTATTTTTTTTTTTTTATATCTTTGTCACTGACTTTCTTGGCATCAATATTAGATATGGTATATGAGAAAGTTGCCTTGTTTAGCTGGTAAAGCTAAGTAAATGTGCTCCACCTTTGACAAGTAAAGATTTCTTGGTCTCATGAGGTGACCTTTGCTCTGTGAACTGAAATAACTGGAGCTGGAGTGTTGAATTTATATTTGTAATTAACTTGATTACAAGTTGTAGTCCTTTTATCATTAGGTTTTCTATTTTGGTCTAGGTTAAAGATGTTGAGACTCTTATTTCAGAAAAAAATCTGCATCAGATTCAAAGCCTGGATAAGGAATTAGAGCACACAGTGTATTTATCACTAAGTGTTATTATTTTAATAACAGAAAATTGATATTTCCATTAAAATCACCTTCCAACACTAGATGTTACAGCTTCAGGTCTCTGAAATACCAGACGAATAGCCAGGAGGCATGGCTCTGTAGACAGGAAAGAGGGTTTAGTGCATTAATAATTTCAAATTTTATGTTTGTAAATTTTTTTTTTTTAATTTTGCAGATTGCTTAGGTTACCAAACACGCCTGAAGCTGGCTGGCATGTTGGTAAGCAGCATGATTCCACTGGGAATTACCTGTTACAGTTAAAACAACACAAGTGGAAATGTGAAGTTGTAGCCAAAACTCTGAGCTTACTTGAACTAAGATTTAAACCTTTAACTTTCAAAAGAGTGATTAGTCACTATTAAAATAACAATTTTTAACATTATTTTCCAAAATATGAATCAATATTAACGAATGAAATCCAGTCTGCTGTCCTTCAATTTTCTAAATGTTATATGTGATTGCTTGTGTTGGGATTTTCAAAAGCATTTCTGACTCTGAGATTAAAAAGTACTCTTTTCGTTTTTTTGTGTTTGTTTTGTGGCTGGTTGTTTTTTCTTACAGGAAGGCCTTGTTAATGTGGGCTGGATGGACTGTGGCACCCAGGGTGAGCTGTGTGATAATTTAGATATCTCATCTAGCACCACGGCATACTTTCCACCTGGAGCCACCATAAATAACAAAGAGAAAGGAGGTGTTTTGGTACGAGTTGTTTCTTAGCTGTTCTGTATTTAGATAAAATAAGGTGATGACAATGACAAAAGAATGTATAAATAGTTTCTGAGTAGGTTATATATAACTGAAAAGTTTCTTTTTAAATTCTAAGCTTGTATGCATTTGTATGAGTTTATATCCTTCCTGGCTGCTAAGCACTGGTGCCCAGAGGTGTTCCCCAGTGTTACTGGGATTCTGGGAGCAAACAGGACCATGCTGTATGTAGTAGCAGCACGTGAAGCTCTCTGCACAGCCACGTCCCCAGGAACCTCTCTGAAGCTGCTGTGGGAAGCCAGGGGTTGGACATCCTTTCTGACAGGACTAAGAGCTGGTTCTGGTTCCTGGGCTTGGGAAGAATGTGCCCCATGTATCACAAGTTTAGGAAATGCTGCTCTGAACAGAGAACTGATGTGTGTGATAAAAGTACTCCTACACTGTCTGTCAGTATGGATTATGCTGTTTGTATTCTAATATTGCAGCCTCCTCTATTTGTCTGGTAGTCTCAACTTCCTTAGTTGATGTAAGACATTTCTCAGTTTGCAGTGTGGCTTGTTCCTTTATTGTCACTACTGTCTTATCTTTAAAAGGAGGAAATTAAATTTGTATCCTACCTACTTTCAACCTCTTGACTTACCAGGTCTGAGTTACTGATCCGTATTGCTTCTTAATTTAAAAAAAAACTATGAGGAGTGAATAGGTTCAGCATATTGGAATTAAGGAAGGCTGTAAAAGCAGGTATGAACTTGATTAGAAAATTCTATTTCAAATTTGAACCCACCCATTTTTACACAATATGATATATAGAATTTAATATTGTGGGAAAACAAGCTAAAAACCCACTATTTTAAGAGTGATATTTAGGAAACTATATACATAAAAAATAAGTTTATCAAATAACATTATTAACTGTATTTTTCAGTTGATGAAAAGGAACAAATCAGAATCATTTCCCTAACACTGAGTACTAATCATCAATAATCAGATTGGTGTTTGTTATTCCTTATAATAAACACAGTTAACTTTCCTTC
The DNA here is from genome assembly GCA_013400935.1 of Turnix velox. Taxonomy (NCBI): domain Eukaryota; kingdom Metazoa; phylum Chordata; class Aves; order Charadriiformes; family Turnicidae; genus Turnix; species Turnix velox. The sequence goes on from VZTY01004639.1 coordinate 302,870, forward strand.
CTAGTTTCTTAAATCCTTGGATGCTAGAGAAATATATCAGGAAGTAATGAAGCATCTGCCAGACTTTGAAATAGTCTCTGCAGCATCATTGGAGGTAATTTTTGAAATATATGTTACTATTCATTTCAATAATGCATTTCTCTGGCTTTCATCATTGCTTTTTTCAAATCCTTATTCTGCGACTGCAGTTTTCTTGGTATTTTTTAAATCAGCTACATTTTTGAGACTTTTAAATTTGGCACTAATGCAAGAAAGTAGGCAAGACTTACTAATCCATGGTAAGCTATGTGGGAACTGAAAATAGAAGCCATAAAACTTTCTCTTGTCTTGGAGAAAAGAAGTAGTAGCAGCTTTATATAAAGTAGTAGCTTTATCCGTTTGATAGGAAATCAAACGGAAATGGGAAGTGCAGAGGTCAGCAAATAGCAACCTCGTTTTCAGGTTGTTTTTTTATCTTTTCTGCTTATGATGAAAGGATTTGTATAGGGGAGGAGGTTACTCAGAGATCTGATAAATAATTGAGCATTTGCATTTATAGAACAAAAGAAACATCTAAATTTGGAATATTTTTTTTTCTCAATGTTGACGTTTGATTTTTTTAATTTAATTCTTTTTTCCCCCCTTTTATTTAAAGGACCGTCTGGCTCATCACCGCTGGCTGCTTTTCTTCCAGTTTGGGGAGAGTGATAAATTGAATATACAGGAATTTAAGAAACTTAAATTTTTACTTAAAGATGAGCACATTCAGGTAAGTCTCCTCACTCCGATCGGGTTAAATACCACTTACATTCAGAGAACAAATCAGTATGGTTTTCATTAATTATTAGTTGTTACTACCACCTGCTACTGAAAAGGGATATACCATCAGGTGGTAGATCTGTATTAACGCTTTTAATTTAAAGCAAGCAATGAAGTTTCTCATATTGTTTGAGAAGTTTAAAGCTAGTTAGGAATGATTACCTTTTAAATCTGCTTTCTTTTGGGAAATGTGGGTGCCAAACCCATTCAGTTAACAAAAATGAATACTTCAAATTGAGGTATGTGAAACTGTATCTTAATTACTCAGATAATCCTAGAATTAAATAGATTTTTTTTTTAATTCAAGGAAAATAAAATTAAAATTTGTACTAAAGACATACAGCTTATGTTATTCTGTAAGAGATGTATTTTTTAAAAAATATCAACAAAGTTCCATTAACAATGTCATGTTCGTTTTAAGTGTCTTTGCTTCCTTGCTGTTTTCTTGGGCAGAGGGGAGAAAAGAGGATTATTTAAGGTTCTATTTCCCACTTTGACTGTTAAATCAAAAATTACCAAACAAAATAAGTGTCTTGTGACTATAATGTTCAAGGAAAAATGCTAGCACAAGTATATCTTAAGGCCTCTTTTTCCATATTTTAACTTTTTTAAACTTAGTTATCCCCACTGCCTTTCAAAATGTGCTTAACCTACACAGATTAGGATTCCTTAATTAAAATGGCACTGTCTGTTAAACAGGTTGGCAGGTTTGACTGTCTTTCTTCTCCAACCATCTGCAACAAACTGTATGTATATCAGCCTTGTTTAGCTGTCTTCAAAGGAAAAGGAACTGGAGATTATGAAATTCATCATGGTAAGGGAAACTTTAGCAAGTTTAGATAATTATGTAATGACTTATGATAGGATGCTGTCTTTGCCAAAATGCAATTGTTTACCTAAAGAGTTTTGTAATTTTAGTATTTGCTATTTTTCCTCTGACTTTACTGTATCCTCACACAAATTTAGTATTTCTTTTTAGATTTTTTCTTATTTTTAAATCTCTGAAGCTGTTCAGGACTGCTTCTGCCTTGGGCAGGGTAACCAAGGAGGCTTAAACCTCATAGTTTCTACAGCACTGACAGCTTCAGGAATTTGGATTTGATTTCACATGTCACTGCACTCAAACTAATCCTTCGTTTTGTTGGCTCCATACTTACTTTCTTCTCCAAAGTAGCAGTTTCCTTCCAGGAAAGGTTGGAGCTATGTTACTGTGTACTGCTGAAAGGATTAAAAAAAATACTGGGTGAAGAACAGAACCTGAAGCAAAATGGTAGCTTGCAGCAATAGGTGTAGCTTTACAACTATGCACAATGAGGCTCTCATTACTGCTGTTGGAGTGAGTCCAGAGGAGGGCTGGAGCACCTCCCTTATGAGGACAGGCTGAAATATTTGTCCAGCCTGGAGAAGATTCAGTGGGGACCTCATAGTAGCTTATCAATACCTGTAGGGGGCCTACAGAATGGTTGGGGTAGGACTTTTTAATAGGGTACAGGATAGATGGATTAGGAGGTATGGATGCAAATTGGAAGAGGGGAGATTTTGGCTGGATCTAAGAAAGAAATCCTTTCCTATGACGGTGATGAGACACTGGAACAGGTTGTCCAGAGAGGCTGTGGATGCCCCCTCCCTGGAGGTGTTTAAGGCCAGGCTGGAAGAGGCATTGAGCAACCTGGTCTGGTGAGAGGGGTTCCTGCCTNAGCAACCGGGTCTGGTGAGGGGTGTCCCTGCCTATGGCAGGGGGGGTTGGAACTAGATGATTGATCTTTAAGGTCCCTTCCAACCCAAAACACTCTATGATTCTCTTGAGCCTCTGAGGTATTGGACACAGCTTGCTAGAACCCATTCGGAATCGCGGTACTGTAATAAAGGAGAGATGTTTTTGACCACTTAGAAGATGTTAGTGGTATCTAAATGGGAAAGATAATCCCATACATCTAATGGTTGCTGCTGAGAAAAGCCTCTAAATTTTCCATTCCTGCAGAGAAGCCAAGAGAAGCTGTATGCATACAGCATGTTTAGATCTTTTTATGATGGTATAGATTACAAACAGTGCACATACAGCACATATATTATTTTCTGAGTGGTTTGGTTTACAAAATAGATGGCATCTAGAATGTTTATAGTCATCTCAGTCTAGTATTCACAGCAATAGTAATTTCAGAATAGTAATTTCTTTTATTCCAACAAACAGTAGTAGTCACAAAAATACTATCCATTTATTTGGATAGTATTAGTTAACTATCCAGTTTACTATTTAGCCAAACATCTATCACCTAGAGTATGCCTTACCTATGTAGGTTTGGACTGTTCAACGTTGTCTTTCTCAGATAAAGCAAGACAGGACATGTGGAGTTTATTTAGGCCATGTTTAAAGATCAGCCAAGGGAACTGAAAGACTCCTCTTTCTGTCACTGAGGTTTTTTTGAAGAGGTCTTTCATAAGGAAAAATAAACTTTCCTTTTCCTGTTGTTGAAGGAAAGAAGATCTTATACGACATTGTTGCATTTGCCAAAGAAAGTGTCAATTCTCATGTTATCACACTGGGACCTCAGAATTTTCCTGACAAAGAGAAGGAACCATGGCTTGTGGATTTCTTTGCACCGGTAAATGTTTAGCATCTCTATTCCCTTCTAAAATCTGTTATGTAACAAAACACCAGTAGTATCTTCAGAGAGTCCGTAAGCATCAAGAGATGCTTTTTTTAAGTTTTTCATTGCTTGGCAGCACTAATTCCTAGATTATAGTGGAGTTGTCAAATTTATCTCCAACAGCTTCCACTCTGCAGAGAAAGTGATTGCACTCACTTGTCTTTTGTTTTCTAGTGGTGTCCTCCCTGTCGAGCTTTGTTACCCGAGCTGAGAAAAGCATCCAAACATCTTTATGGCCAGCTGAAATTTGGAACACTAGACTGTACCATCCATGAAGGACTTTGCAACATGGTAAGTAAGCTGCAGGAACTAAAAAAAAAATGGTCTCAAACCTTAATTATTTTCTTCTAGCTGGGGGCGAGGGGGATGAGAACAGACAATGCTTTTTCATTAATATTAATTTCTTAAAAGGTAGTAAACCAAGCAGGATGCTTCTATTATATTTTTTTTTGAAAGGGGCAAACTATGTAACCAGTACAGGTAATGTACTAATGCAAAAAACAGGGCATGTTTTGCACTAATTTAATAGTGTTATTGGAAGACTCTGGAAGTGGCAGAATCTAGTAATTATTTGGGGCTTTTTTTCAAGAAGAGGGGAAAAAAATTAACACAGACCCAGAAACTTCTTTCTAGTGAATATATGAATACATATGCACATTCTTTCTGTTCTTCATGAGATGATAAGAAACAGTACAAATTTTAAATGCAAGGTTTATATCGATGTAAAACATTTTTAAAATGTCTGCAAAAGCACTTCTAATTGAGTTCACCCTGACTGATTGGTTTTTTGTTTTCTTAAAGTGCAGATCAATTTCAAAGTAAAAAGAAGTTTATTACTTATCACTTTACCCTTATTTGGAGTAATGGAATGAAAAATACTTTTGAAAAAATACAGCTATGCCATCTCTGAATACAGTTGTTATCTCTTCTGTACTGCTTTGTAATTGTTTCCAGCTCCAATTGGGGTGTACATCTGAGCAGCTGAACTGCATAAAGGGGACAGATGAGCCAGGGTGAGACATTGATACCCATGGCGGTTAAAGGAAAGTACCTGATAATTCCTTACACTTTCTTACTGTCTGTTTTGTCAGCACAACATTCGAGCCTACCCAACAACAGTTGTGTTCAATCAGTCTGATGTTCATGAATATGAAGGGCACCACTCTGCTGAGCAGATCTTGGAGTTTATAGAGGTATGTAAATTATAATCCTTGTTGCAGTTGTGCTCTCTACACAGCTCACCCACATTTTAACATTTTGAAGTTTTTTTAATTAATTTAATTAGCAAGTTAGAGTGCAAAAACTGTGGGCAAGAAGTGATGCAGCAGGGACTTTGACACTTACTGGATTGATTTAATCCATCAAGTAATTTCTTTGACTTAACAAATAAAATCCTTTCCCACTTCCAGTCTGAAAAGTAGTAATGATTTCTATCTCATAGAGAGGATAAAGGAATTATTATGAAATGCTGTAATATTAAGATGAAAATATCTCACCTACACACCTTGAGATAGGAAGATGTCATTGTCAGCTACCTTGCTGCCCTCCACACTTCTCAGCTGTTCCCAAAACTTTCTTAATTCACAGGATCGCAAATCATTGGGTGTACTCACTGTTGTTGCTGTCAGAGTTCTGGTATCTTTCCTCCAGGATGCAGGGTGTCTCACTGCTGGAGCCACAGGTTATTTTCCATTGTCAGAAGAGACTGTTCACATCAGCAAGGGCAGATCACTCTTTTTCAGTTGATATTCAGAGGCCCCTGGTGCACCATATGTATTGTTCTGCATCCAGCCTACATAGCATCACTGAGTCTCAATGCCTGTTCTTGCCAGACAGGCTCAGTTTCTTGCCTTTTGCCTCCCTTTATTGCAGGAAGGTAAAAACATCCTTTTCACAGCCTGACTCTTGTCAGCAAATCAGACTCAAGGGATGATTTCTAATGCTTCCCTGTCTTTTGGTGGTGTGGACTCTCAGCTGCCACGGCATCAAGCAAACTGCACTGAATGAGGGGTGTTCTCTGAACTTGGTACAGTGTGTTTGCATGTGATGGTGCTAGATAAGGGATACCTTGTTTTTGTGGATACCTTGTTTTGTGTTATTTTAGGATCTTAGAAATCCATCAGTGGTTTCCCTTACACCAGAGACATTTGTTGAATTAGTTCAGAGAAGAAAACGAGAGGAAATCTGGATGGTTGACTTCTACGCTCCGTGGTGTGGACCTTGTCAAGCCTTAATGCCAGAATGGAAAAAAATGGCCAGGGTAAGTGCAATTTTCTGCTTTTGTGTCTTGTTCCTCAGAATTAGTGAGATGCTACAACTGCTGTCATGAAGATCTCTTAGTGGAGAAAGTCTAAGGATTAAGAAGTCCCTGCTCCCTACACACAGGTTGGACTAGATGACCATTGCAGGTCACTTCCAACTCAATGCATTTTTATGATTCTATGACAGTTTTGCATTGTTTCAAATACTAAGGTTTTCATTAGGGTGTTTTGTGGTTTGTTTTTTTCTAATAAGGTACTGTAATCCTGTTTTTCCAGTTGATATAAGTGTGTTTTCGAACTTTACAGTACCTAACTTTTCTTAATGCTTAGTGCTTTATATAGACATCTCTGCATTTTTTTAGAACAAAATATTAAAATTAATCCATAAATTAGATAAGAATTGGTTGAAATAATTTGCTGCTTTCTTCTCGGTATTCTTTGTGATAATTAGTCATCTTAAAAGTAGCACTTAGACCTTAGAAAAACCTCTGATTTGAAGTTAGGATTCAAGGAGTTCAGTCTTATCTATCTTTATACCAAGGGCCATTTACAGGAAAGAGAAAAGAATTGTGATGATCTTGGTTTGTTTTCTCCAATTAAGTAATTAAAACTTAAATATTAGTATTACTGAAATTGCAGTAGTATTGATTAGCAAATCTGATTATAGGCTTTCTTCTGTTTTTCAGCTGTTAAATGGATTGATCAGTGTGGGCAGTGTGGATTGTCAAAAATATTACTCTTTCTGTCACCAAGAAAGTGTTCGGGGATATCCTGAAATAAGGCTTTTTCCTCAGAAATCAAACACAGCTCATCAGCATTAGTAAGTAAATTCCTTCACCTTGAGAAATGTTAGATGATGTGGAACAAGATGAGTATCAACTCCTGTTATGTACAAAGGGTTTTATCACTGGTATTAAAAGTATTACTGTGTCTTTTATTTGCTTTATTACTTAAAACTAGTTAGTGCCATTGTACTGTCACTTGAACAGAGATTGCTTCAGGAATTTTCTTCCTTTATCATTTGCTAGTTTTCCAACTTTTAGCTCCCTGTTAAAGTAGACAATTTAAGTAATCTTCTAGTCCTTTTTTTTTATCATTGAATTGTATTAGTGAGACTTTATTCAGATTTGAAAGCAAGGTAGAAATATAAGACACAAACATTTAAATTCATTATTTCATTCCTACTCTACAGACTATTTTTTGCGAAACGTTATTGAAACTACTGTGCAACTGGATTTTTTTTTTTTTTACAGTAGCTAAAATGGTTGGCACAGAGATGCATACTCACTGAGAGGCTGGGCATTGGGGTGAGTTACTGCATTGAACTTTCTTCACAAGCCACTTACTGTTTACTTAATGAGAGAAACTGACATTTAAATGCTATGTAAATCAAAAATTTGAAACATATACACCTATTGCTTAATTCAGGATGCTAAAGTTATCCATGTCTGTTAACTCTAGCTTTTACAATGGAGCAGTGTACTCATTCCTATCCACCCACTGGGTGAAGATGTTTTTGTTATTGTGTCTACCGCTTCCAAAAAGTGATTCTCTTATAGTTCAGAGTGTGGAGCAGGGATTTCCAGACTACTGCTATTCTCAATTTCAGAGCTTAAGATTAATTTTTAGGTATGCTTGAAGCTTTGAATGGATCATGACCATGTTTCTCCCTTTCCACAGATATTTACCACAAGTGTCTGTGGACCTGACCCCTCAGAGTTTCACAGAAAAAGTCCTGAATGGAAAAGATCACTGGGTCATTGATTTTTACGCTCCTTGGTGTGGACCTTGCCAAAACTTTGCTCCTGAATTTGAGATCCTCGCAAGGGTAAGTTTATTGAAGACATTTGCTCAGTCACCTGTAGAAACTTAAAAAGTTTGTTTCTAATAAATATATCTTTTCAGGCTGTTAAAGGAAAAGTAAAAGCTGGAAAAGTAGACTGTCAGGCGTATGCTCACACCTGTCAAACTGCTGACATCAGAGCCTACCCCACTGTTAAGTTTTATCCCTACCAAGGAACAAAGGTAAAGTGTCTCCTTGGTCTACACTGGTGGGTACTGTTTGTGGATGTATTTCATTTCACAGTCTCTGAAGCATTAGTATTTCTGCAACACTTTGAAGTGCATTATTTAGATACTTGAGAAATACAATGATAATCTATTTCAGTAAGAGTTAAAATAGTAGCACAATGTTACAGTAACAATGTGTTACTGAAGAAATAATAAATTTTAAATTAATAGAGCAGTAACTAAAATGTAGGCTTACCCAGAGCCGGGGTGTAACTGTGCAAGGGTCTTATGTGACAGTGTCTTCAACTTCTGTCTATTCCACCAGCACCTAGCAACAGCAGGCAAAGTGTCTCTCAATGAAACATGGACAACTTCCTTTTGGCTAAGGAAAAATCTTCTCTTGATATTATCATAGCATTTCATTGGAATTTTGACTTAAATTGTGTGTTCCATGTTAGAAAATAGATTTCAAATGTTTCGCTCTGTTCTGTCTCAAAACCAAAGCTTATCAAACCATTTCAGTTACCAGTGTGACTTTCTCTTGAGATTAATGTTTCCTACTGACATATCTGTAGTAGTTAATTTAAAAATCACAGAATGTCAGAGATTGGAAGGGACCTCAAGAGATCATCTGGTCCAGTCCCCCTGCTGGAGCAGGAACACCCAGACCAGGTCACACAGGAAGGTGTCCAGATGGGGTTTGAATGTCTCCAGAGAAGGAGACTCAGCAACCTCTCTGGGCAGCTTGTGCCACTGTTCTGTGTTGTATTTATGTGTAACCTCCTGTGTTTCAGTTTGCAATCATTGCTTCTTGTCCATTCATTTTCTATCATTGCATGTCATTCAGAAGAGCCTGTCTCCATCCTCCTGACATTCACCCTTTACACATTTATAAACACAAATGAAGTCAACCCTCCGTCTCCTCTTCTTCAACCTGAAGAGACACAGCTCCCTTAGTCTTTCCTCATAAAGGAGATGCTCCAATCTCTTCATCATCTTTGTGGCTTTGCACTGTCCAGTTCCCTGTTCTTCTTGAACTGAGGACCCCAGAACTCATCAGGTCTCATTAGGGCAAAGCAGAAGGAGAGGAGAACCTCTCTCCACCTACTATGCCCCTTCTGATACACCCCAGGATGCCACTGGCCTTCTTGGCCACAAGAGCGCATTGCTGGCTCATGGTCATCCATCCTGCTGTCCACCTGGACCCTACACTGCTCTTTAATAGCTCAGTCCCCAGTATATACTGATAGGGATATCCAGATCGCCTTTATTCTTGTAAGACTATTCCATTTCAATAATATAGTAATATTTAAAATTACATTAATGCTGAAGATGAAGTATTTGGTGCATTCTAATAGCTAAGTCAGCTTTTAACTGCACATTTCTTTTTTTACTGGATCTCTTATGGGAAATTCTAGAAATCCATCCTCACACAACCCTACTTTTCTGTGGCAAAGAAAAATGGCTTTTCAAAGGCAGTGACGTGCACTGACTGAGTGCAGATTACAAAGGGGCAGACTTTGTGATGGCTTAAATTCTTAGCTGAATAATTGTGAGAAAATTACAATTATTTTAAGTTTCTCTAAGGATCAAGACAAAATATGTAGTTTGTAAAAGCAGCAGTTAAGAGTAGCTTTTACTATACAATTAGCATTGTTTAAATGCAAACAAAAATACATCTGCATCATAAATCAACCTGCCTAATCTGTTGTCATTGACCCTGTATTAATGTTTAGCTGGAAGTAAGCAAATTTTCTATTCAGGGTAGAGCAAGGGTAATATTATTTTAAAGAATTATTGACTTTTTTTCCAGAAAAGTGTTCTTGGTGAATATATAGACAGCAGAGATGCAAAAGGTATTGCTGACCTTCTGACTGAAAAATTAGAAGCAATTCAAAATAAAGGAAAAAGAAAAAAGTCTAGAAATAAGGTAAGTACAGTTATTGTGAGGGCTTTTGCTGAAGACTTTACTGTAAAGAGTAGTAGCCCCTTTGAATTATTTCAGTGCTTGCTCTTTCTCAACTAGATACATTTTACTACTTGCTTGGGTTAGTACTATTTATTCAGGTCAGATTTCCCTCTCCACAAATGTCTTGTGGTATCAGTTATGGCAACACTTAGGTACCCATGGGGTAGCTGCATTACAGCTGCATGGCTCTGTATCCCCAAGTGTAATCCTTAGACTAGATATAGCAAGCAGGCTAATTACAGGCTCATTAGTGCAGGATGGGGATTAACATTTTAACTTAAAAAGATTATATTAAAAGAGAGCCTGAATTCCTTTTAACAAACATTTGTCCAGGAAGAAAAAAATTACAATAATCTTGATTTTTTTTTTTGTGCTTTCAGAATAATTTGATTGTTTACTTTTCTGTCACTAGGATGAGCTCTGAGTGATACTGGAGACAGATAAAATTCAAAGTACTCTGAAGCTGTGAATATGGAAGACACCACAAGGAAAATATAAGGCTGATTACATTCAAGACAGGACAAGAGAGATGAAAACTGGTTTGATTTCACAGGCCTATGTGGCTGGGTGAATTCTGTTTAAACTGGGGGGAGATAGATGTGTTTTGGTAGAGGCATTCAGTGTGAATTTTGCATGTCCCTCTTCTGATCTACCAATTACCTTCTTGCTAGTTAAACATTGGAGCTGAGCAGAAATGTGGACTGTATCACTTTTGCCTACCCATTTACTACTTCCTTATATTTTTCTGTCTCTCTTCAAACACTTTTTTAATGTGGCACTCAGCCCGTGGCTGAATATACACTCAAACCACTCTGCAATGCAGAAACACAGTGAGGGATTGTCTATTTGAAAGACAAACAGTTTTACCTGATGATTATTCTGCTTTAGGGTTGCATTACTGGCCAGTTGATTGCTAAGAAATAAAATCACAAGCAGGATGAGTTTACTCAGTTACATATTTTGCTCCTGCCTCAAGTGGATGATTGTGCTGTGGCACTGAGGGTGATCCCTGGATGAACAGAACTTGACTGAGCTTCTTTAGTTTGATTTGCTGTTTTAAATAATCCAAAAAGAAAAAAAGGACTTCAAACTCACAGTCTCATTGAATTTCCAAATTTAAGTTATGCCATAGGAGCATCTGCTTACATTACTAGATCTTAACTTTATTACTGTCTTTTTAAGTATGAATGTATTCTGTGGACATATTTAAACTTTTTTGGTATTACCACTTCTTCCGTCTCTGCAGACATGTTTTGAGGGTTTTGTTGGTCTGTTTTTTCTGGATAATCTTTAGGCAAGCAGGATAGCAAGTGCCTTTTTTAATTTAATAATGAACACTGTATTTTGCAATGTCTCCTTCTACATCCTGACAGACTTCCCACTCTTTAGTTATTTTCTCCATAGACAAAAACAGGACAGCAAAACATCTGTCGCATTTAGGAGTTCAAGACTGAAAAATTTGATGTTTTCAAATAAAACGCTGCTGAGAACGTGTCAGATGGACTTTTCTCCTGGCTCCCCATGTATTTAGGTTTGGCATGAGCAGTCACTCTAGGGTAAGGATTTGTAAATACTTTGTTATCTACAATTAACTTATTTTATAAAGGTGGCAGCAAACACTACAGCCAGCCTTGGCTCTAAAGACTGACCTGAAGCTTTGGAGTAAGTGCCAGCAGGTTCCCTTCCCAAAAATACACTCATTTTTAGCTTTAAGTTACATTACACAGGGAAAGTATGAAGCAAACAAGATGTACCATTAATTTTTAGACCTCCTTGGATTTTTTTCTTGATCTAGTTCACTTAAGAGAAAACTATAGAAGTACCTGGGGATTTTTCCTGAGGAATGTGCTCTACCTCTTGGAAGCGTTGAGCCACAGCAACATCATAACCTCCTGGATAAAACTGGCACCCTGTCTCATACAGCAGGTGATAAGAAGGTGGGAGGAGTACAAGATAATCAGCGCATTCTGCTGCCACTGACCTGGAGAGCTGCCCAGATGTCCTACTCCATTAGAAGAGACAAGCTGCCAGGGAGAGAGAAATTATAGGCATACTTAGACCACACACAGACATGGCAACCTCCTGCCAAGGAGAGGGCTTAGTCTCTGATCAACAAAAGGGGATGATATGAGAACTACCTGCTCCAACACCCAGAACAGACCAGTGTATTTTAGTCACTTTATTTGTATCTATATACATGACATTTTCATTCTCCAAGTAATCAAGGCAGTTATTGTCAAATAGTTTAGTACAACAGTTTTATAAAATACAGTGAAACTAAGGTAGATTAGAAATACGTACATTATGGTACTGAGCATTCTCTTGGATTTTTGGTCATTCTTGGAGGTGACTCACCTGAGCCCAGCAGAGATTCTTGACCAGCAAGAGTCACTCGTGTGCTTTAGCAACTGGCCTACCACAAGGCAGTCTGCTGCCTACAGGACATTTACACATTTGTCAAAAGGCCTCAAATCAAAACAAAATTAGCCAGTGCAGCCCTAAGAAATGCATTTCTTCCTCTTGTGTCTGGGATTTGTTTACACACATCTGCTAAAGAAATAAGAAAAACTCTAATCGAAGGGCTCAGGTAATACCTGGTCTGTTCCCCCAGGACAGCCTGAGCTATGCTGCAGGGACACAGACCTAACAGAGCCCCAGAAAGAGCTCTCACAAAGATCTCTACTGTATGGAGTATTGCTCTCGAGTAGTGAAATGTCAGGACAATTTAGTCTGAAAAGGGAACATTGGAGGGGATCTGTTCAGCTGCTGGGACTTGAACTAGAAATGCTTAGAGCGTTATGTTACATGGGACTCAAAAATACCCCAATTCCAGTTGGTAGTGCAGCTACTGTGTTTGCCATTTACTCCTGACTGATCAGAATTCATCTATTATCAGCCACATCATGACCCAAAATTAGTTGTTAATGCCAGTTCAATATCACTCCTGCAAACTCCTCCCCCCTACTGTATCTTCACCCCAAGAAGGGCACATCGGACCTCTGTGATCACAGGCTGAAAACCAGTGAGCTAGAAGCAGCTTCTCTCATCCTTACAGTGCTGCATATACAGGAGAACATTAGCTACAGTCAAATGATAGTGATGCTTTAGAGCCAGCTGCTTGGAGCTCTGGAAGACAAGAGTACAGAGCAATAACACTACTGGTCCTCTGGTGAGAGGACAGGGCTGGCACATCACAGCCCCACATCAGTCTAGTGCAGATGCCATGACACTGCCCATATTTATGCTCTATCAACCAATACACATACTGACAAAGGCAGAAGATAACAGAACCAGCTGCTGTTGGGTCAGGCAAATCAAATTTTTTTCCCTGTAAACTTAAGGACGGGAAGGAGAAAGAAAACATGTAAACTTTACCCAAGACTGGAACAGATTCAGGCTGCATGGCATTACATCAACGGGCCAAGAGAGAGAAGGGAAGAGACACAGAAGTGAGAGTAGCACTGAGCTGGTGGACTTTGTTTCCCAATTACACAGACTTCTGGGGCAGTACAGGAGGCAAGATATGTCCCAGAGGTGGTTGGCTCTACCTAGGTACTGTGTTGGATCAAATGGATTCTGGATCAGAGAAAGCAGAGAGTAGTATGTCATTACACAGCACACCTTATTGCAGCCTTCAATGCTGCACCTCCAGAAACAATGACAATAAAGCACAGAGGAATTGAGAATATTTCTATCTCTATCAGCATATTTGCTCATCCTCCAGAAGATCTTTGTAACAGGAAATACCTCTTCCTACATAAGTGACTGTTGCCCCCTGGCAGCTCAGACCTGGACTGCACAGGTTGTTTTTTGGGACCAACAATTTGATTCTCACCACTGGTCTTTTCTCAGTGCTGCCCAGCTGTCACTAAAAAAAGCCACCACTGTCTGCTGCAGAGAAAAATACTGAAGAGAGAAGGAGTGAACAAAATGTACATTTTAATCCATAGTTACAGTGAAGGCAGCTGGTCAGAATGAGCAAGTGGTCATAAATAGCTATACTGTCCCAGACTCCAAGTACATTTGAAGTCCTTCCATCATAGACTAGAAGTCAAAAGACAGCATTCCTGTTCCTCAAACTCACCAAAATTAAAAAAAAATTAATTTACTGGCCTATATTATTATGATGCTAAAAAGTAAACTCATCATCTACAAAAACATAAAAATGTTAAGAAGTGCTTATTGTCTTAACAGATTCACAGATGTCTGCACATCTCATCCATCATGTAAGATACCTATTAGTTCAGGTTTCTCTTCTTACAGAAAAACCTGACTACATCTCAGTGGTGCAAAGAAAAGAAATAATTTAATACTGCTGAAAAGATAGTTTTTCCATTGGGACTACATAGTGTGATGAGATCTGAAAGCTCATTCTCACCAGCATGTCAGGGATGGAAGAACAATGTTCTCCTGGCAAAGCTTCACTGTGAGGTAAATGCATTGTTTGAATTTTCCAGGGAGCTGAAGTGGATTAGAAATCATCTGCCAGGAATGATGGTTCCATTAAGAAGAGGGTTGTTGCTTGAAGGCTGTATATGCCTCATTTTGGCAACTTAAAGCCTTCTGCTAACGAAAGGGTTAATCAGCTTCATAACTATAATTTAACAAGATTTGATTAATTAAAGGGTATTTTTATCATTACACATTTGGAGTGACTTGGGCAGATCAAAGTACCATTTAGGAAGGGATATGTTTGGGGTTGGGCAGTATGCTGATGACTGAATACCCAATTTTACGGGATTTAGCATAAATGAAATTAAAACAGGTAAGTTATACTGCAAAAATGTAACTTAAAGAGATGTAGTGATACGGCATTATAGCTGCAGAGCTGCCTTTGAAAAAATACTGTTTACAGAACCCAAGAAAAATCAAACGTAGAGAGCATGAGTAGGACAAGTTATTCATGGATCTTAAATATATCAGCTACAAACTGCAGGAATTAACTTCATTCTTCTTTCACCCACCCACCCACCAAGGGGGGTTAATTTCACATTTGCAGTACCACACATCCCCTACTCAAGCATGAGCTGCATAAACTCATCATCACTTGGGTAGTGCAGGACTTGGAGTCCATGTACTGCTATATCATCAAGAACTGGAGAGTATCCGTTTCAGTGCTCTTTCACATAGAGACAGCATCACCTTCCCCATAGGCAGAGGGAATGGCTCTCAGCAGTGCCACTCCTCATAGCTCAGATCCTCACTGAGGCTGCTTCACTCACTCATCAACCTCTGAGAACGGATTAAAGTGCAACAGGCAGATTTCACACTTCACAACATAGTCGGTGTAGACATGGAACTGCAATCTTCTTGCTTACTGCTGGGGAGACCACAGGAGGAGAGTGGCCTATAATTGTCCTCTTGTACTTTCCCAATATGGGTTTTGGCTTAGCAATTCAGGCCCAGTCCTGTCCAGTGGTCTGGCACCATCAGAAAGTACTTGTCCATAGCTTCACAGAACCTGGTACGGTACAGTTCTGGGGAGACCACCGTTGGCATCTTGCCTGATGCATGAGAGAAAAGAGCAATTAGGGATGAGCAAAAGAGTATCTGCAACAGAGACAGATGTCACATGAATTCATACCACCAGACACCATAATCATGAAGACATATGGAAGAATCTTGCAACCAACAAGCATTATGGGTTGCCTTTTATTTTAAACAATTAGAAGACACCTCAAGGTCTGGATCCCTAGCACTTAACTGAGATCCCAGAAGTTGGAGGAACCCTCTAGGCTTTTTACATCAGCCCTGATCAGTTTGTTTCTTCTTTTCTTCTTCTGTTTACAGGTCTTCAAGATTTTTCAGCAGAGATGAGAATTTCTCACAATAAGAATTTCACTTCATTCACTTCATCTTCTCCAGAAACCTGAGCATTGGCACATCATTTGTTCCACTTCCCTTCTCTTTCCAGCCCTCCTACTAACATGCAGCCACCACTAGGCAATGCTGCACCAAAGGAACTTCCACAAGGCCAACTCCTCACTTCCTCCAAAGTGATGACTAAAGACAGGCCATAATAAGGATTTCTCCACACTAACAGCTCTGAGTTTCTGGACTCTGAAAACATCTTCTAAAACCAAGCAGCAATGCTTTTCGCTAGAATTTCTGTGTGGACTACTAAGTAGGTATGTGAGAAGCAGAAAAGAACAATCTGATAAGTAGTTGAACTTTGACCAATACCAAGAATTACGGTATTTATATAGTTACTCATGGAAGTAGATCAATGCCTTAAGCCTTCTGAAATTTGTTATTCCTTCTCCTGTTCTGGAAAACTTAATCCAGTCTTGCAAATCTGCACAGTGGGAAAGTTATGGATTTATTTGCACAGTTACTGCAAGCTACCAGGCAGTGAGGAAAACTGATCCAAAGTTTTTCTTTCATTCTGGACTTACCTTGTCCTCCCAAGATACCAGTTGACTTCACCACCATTTCAAGCTTTTTATCCCAAGTAAAAGTGCGAATGTAGTCTGTTACAAAAAAAAAAAAAGAAAATCCACATACAAACATGTCATAACTGCTACCACACAAGCAATGCTGTTCTAAAAATGTACCTATTTCCCCTCAAAATGCACATGAAAGCAGTTGGCTTTCATAGGCAGAACTTCAGTGTTGTCCCTACCAGATGCACTGCTTTCTTGCAATCATTATATTTGGGTAGGGTGAGTATTGATCAACTCTTGGTGCCTCTACAAGATTGTCCAGGCATATCTGTCTTTACCCTCCTTTTTCACCAGTTGTGAGGCCTCCAGCTTACATTCTTCAGAACACAAATCATTAGCACAAACCCATACAACAGCTGTGGAGATTTCCTGCCTCCACTGTGGAATATCACCCCAATCTCTCATGGGCATTCATCAGGGAGAAGAAAGTTTTCTTGACACACATCTCTGATGGTGATATAATTCTAAAAGTACTATAAACGCCTAAATCAGAACAATTTCACCAGCTTAAAACAAGAAACTAGAGAAGACAACCTACCAATGATCCCAACAACCAGCTCATTGTTGGTATCATCACGACCCACCAGCAGGGAATAGTCAATGATGAGGTGGCTGGAGAGGAACTGGGAATCACTGTGTATGGAAGCTCTCAGCACAGCCTTGCAATGGGAACGGATGTACAGAGGATTGTCCCGGACCATCTTCAGAAGGTTCTCATCCAGAAGGACTACATCACAGCTTTCCTTGCCTGTGTCTGTTTTAACATTTCTATTCCGGAGGGAGCCCTTGAGGTCAAAAACCTGCAAACAGAGAACATTGTTATGTTGTTCCATTGTTCTGTGAGGTTAAAGACTCCAACATAATTAATTGCAGTGCTCAAGAAGGCAGCACAACATGGCAACTTCTTCCTTCTCCATGGGAGGAATGCAGTTAATTAAAAAAAAATTTTCATATTACAAAAGTTTAAAAGTTTGCTGAATGGAGAGTAGCATGTAAACCTACACAAAAAAGTCTTCATAAGTGAAGGAGAACAGAAGGTTCAAAGCATTTTTAATTTTCCCTCCACTATATACTAGCTCACCTCCCATAAGTGAGGCTCCCCTAAATTAAGTCTGCAGACCCAGTCAGTTCATCTGAAAGCCTTGCAAAAAAGGTGTCACATTTTGCTAATTATGCTGGTAATGCTTTTTCTCAGACACTGGAAGTGCAGAGACAAACAATATTTGCAAAAAATGAAGCCTCTGCTACAGTGATCTGAACTAGGCAGAGGCATCCAGTTACCAAGTGGGACAGAATGAACCCTCAGCAAGTTTGCAGATGACACCAAGCTGTACGGTGCAGTTGACACACCAGAGGGAAGGGATCCCATCCAGAGGGACCTTGACAGGCTTGAGAGGTGGGCCCATGCCAACTTCATGAAGTTCAGTAACACCAAGTGCAAGATCCTGCACCTGGGTCAGGACAACCTCAAGCAAAGATACAGGCTGGGTGGAGAGTGGCTTGAATGCATTCCTCAAGATAAGGATTTAGGGGTGTCAGTGGACAAGAAACTCAACATGAGCTGGCAGTGTGTGCTTGCAGCCCAGAAGGGCCAACTGACTCCTGAGCTGCATCAAGAGAAGTGTGGCCAGTAGGTCAAGGGAGGTGATTTTTCCCCTATACTTGGCTCTGGTGAGAACCCAACTGAGTACTGCGTCCAGTCCAGGAGCCCTCAACAGAAGAGGGACATTGAGCTGTTGGAGTGGGTCCTGACAAGGGCCACAAAGAAGACTAGAGAGCTGGAGCACCTCTCTTATGAGGACAGGCTGATGGAATTTGGGTTATTCACTCTGAAGAAGATAAGGCTCAGGAGGGACCTCTCAGGAGCTTATAATACCTGAAAGGGACCTACAGAAAGACTTTTTAATAGGGTACAGGATGGCAGGACTAGGAGGAATGGATGCAAATTGGAAGAAGGGAGATTCAGGCTGGATCTCAGAAAAAAGTTCTTCACTGTGGGGGTGATGAGACACTTGAACAGGCTACCCAGAGGCGCTGTGAATGACCCCTCTATGGAGGTGTTTATGGCCAGGCTGGAGGAGGCATTGAGCAGCCTGGTCTAGAGTGGGAGGCATCCCTGCCCATGGCAGGGGGTTTGGAACTAGATGATCTTTAAGGACCCTTCCAACCCAAACCATTCTACGATCATAGCCGGTAATAATTAATCAGGCACAACTATCATGTTTAAGCAGTGCTAGATACAGACAGCACGTGAAAAGTTAAAAGTTAGCTACCAACAATCCTGCTCTTGCTCCCAGTCAGAACTGGGCTGCAAGGGAAGAGTGCACTTGGCTCTTACCTGAGCCATTTTTCTGCCATAAAAAAGATTTTCCATAACAAGCAGATCCAGCTTCTTTTCGGTGTTGTTTTGAGAGTTCTTGTATCCAATTCGATATACCCCAAGTATTTTGGCCAATGCTGTTGGTTTCTGATAAAAAGAAGACATGAGGTAAGATCTCTGTGTACCCAATCATCAACGAAAGACCAGAGACATTACTGTACTGTCTCTAACATCTCAGAAGCTCTAACTTTTAATCTTAAAAACACATTAGTACAACCTGGTCTCCAACATTTGCTTTTACTTAAAGTTATGAGTGAATATATTTATTACTACCTTGGGAAATATAAAACGCTGCCTAAAATAAAAACCTTTTAAAAATTAAATACCTTCTGCTGAACTGCATTAGTGATGTAAGTGAAGTAGTGCGGAGCAAAGTCAAGGAAAGACTGGACTTCCAGACGAGGCATCTGCTTCAAGATGAATCTATCATCTGTTTCAACATCAGATAGAGACAGCACAGATATTACACAGTAATACATGACTCATCCTTTGCAAGTTCTGACTTCAGGACTGTTGGAACAGCTGAGATGGTTCAAAAAATTGAAAGATTACAATTCTCTGAAATCCTCATCTACAGAAGCTCATTTCTAAAAAAATTTTTCATTTTGTATATCCTGAATTTCTTTATTTCAGCCTTCTAGCAAATCAGGAAGATTTAGTTAGATTTACCGCAGCTATATGTGCTTCTTATACAAACAGAAAGAGCCCACAGACTTTTTCATTTAAGATTTGTTTCAAGTAGGCACCTAGAATGAGTCATGGCTAAAAAAAAAAAAGAAAAATCCCATAAATCATCTATAGCATATGGGATTATAAGAAACAGTGTCTTACATAATCAGTTTTCATAGAATCATAGGATGGTTTGGGTTAGAAGGGATCTTAAAGATCATCTTGTTCCAACCCCCCTGCCATGAGGAGGGCCACCTCCCACTAGACCAGGTTGCTCAATGCCTCATCCAGCCCGGCTTTAAACACTTCCAGGGTCCCTGGGGCATCCACAACCTCTCTGGGCAACCTGTTCCAGTGTCTCACCACCCTGGATTTCCCCTTAAATTGTACCCAAATTTTTGTTCTGAATCCTGCCCAGCACAGCTGGCCTCCCTACCTGCTGCTACTGAAGCAGAGCTACATTTTGTTCACCTGCACATACAGAGACGAATAATCCAGTACTGAAGATTTCAATTTCCATTTCTGAATGGCCACTTCAGAGGCAGCAGCCCGAACACACTAACCACCACCATCCCCAAATAATTCTCTCCAATTATAAAGCTGCATTTACCCTCTGTCACATAGAATGCAGCCCCAGATTTGCCACCTCGTGCCTGCCAAGGCATAGAGTGAGAGAGGGAGCGGATGAAGTCCTCTTCACTGCTCCCCAGTATCACTTCCCGCATCTTGTGAAACTCGCCAGCGTAATAAATACGGCAGTAGAACTTGGCATTTGCATCTGAAAACTCTGCAGAAAAAGTTAAATAAAAAAGGTCTTCCTCAGTAACAACATGCAGTACTGACTAACTGCCCGAGATGACACTTGGGGATTTACTGGTGTCTAGAAAGATATTATTCTGCTAAATATCCCTGTCATGGGACTATTGTACTTTGGAAGTTTAAGTCAAAATTATTTAAAATCCAAAACTTATAGGAAAGTCAAGCCCGTTTATGTTAGCTCACAGTATGTGCCATGGAAAAGTGTTCAGAGAAAAGATCAATTCAGAAGACACAGGTTTTACAGGATATTTTTACCACAGAGAGACCAATTACAGCAAGTACAAACTCCATGATAGTATTTTTCCTTCCTGCCCAACACAAAAAAAAATCATTACTAACTTAAAGATTTCCATTACATTTGCATGAAGAAAGGAGTTTGTCAGCTAAGACTTAAAGTCATTATTTACAGCTACTCACGGAGTTCCACATGGGGATTCACCAGCTGTTTCTTCTGCCCATCTCCTCCATCTACATCATCTGAAGGCATAAAGGGACCACTCGGTCAAGGCTGTTCATTATTATTGAGAAAGCCATTTAAGACACTAGCTGTAAATGCGTATTACAGGAGAAATACTTTCTTTTTTTCCAAAATAGGGAGAACTATACATAAAGAATAAGAGATAAACTTATATTTGCATGATAGAATTGTATGTTCATGGGACATGCAAGTACAAACTCTGTTTTCTCTTCATTCATTTTCCATGAGCTGAAACAATTAAATAAGAAATGAGGAAGAGACTGGGCTCCTTAGCTCAAGTCAATCAAAGGGCATTCAAGACCAGACTACTCAATGTCCCTAGTTCCCAGAGTTTCAAAAACACACTATTGCTCTGCTCCATGAGAGAGCAAAAGTCTTTAGGAAAAAGGCCTACATTTGATGCTCAAATCAGTAGTTTGAGCACATGAAGTAATCCTGACTGTTGAAGAAGTATGAGCAGGATTGCATTTTCCAGGCCTTACAAGCATGAAAGAGCTTTAGGAAAAGCAACCATCCAAGACAGAAGGTGGACTCAGTCCTGTACCTTGAGGCTCTGCTCCTTGGTTTTCTGTTCCCTCTTTGCCCATCTGTCCAACCTGGTAGTAGGCACTGTCAGCACCACGTAATGTCTCTTTCTTCTGAAAAGACAAGTCTGGGCTTTTCCCTCCAGTGCCACGGAAGAAAGACAAGACTCCAGAGGCTTTCTTTGCTACAGTGAAAAGAAATAAAGAAATTTGGCATTTGCATAGACAGTTGCAGGACTCATACAAGTATTCTTTATTCATTGTTCTCACTGGAATAATGTCATTCAAGTCATTCATTTGACATGTTTCAGGCAAGGTCCAACAGCACTGTCATACGCTGAATCATTTGAAAATGCAGCCCAAGCATAACCATCTTGAACATGGTAAGAGCTTCACTTCTCCACTTCAAAATATTTTAATTGACATCTTTTTATAAAAGTACCACCAAAAGAGGTCAGAATACATTATAGGCATCCTCCCTCACTGGACAGGCCAGACTCAAGCACTCAAGGTGCACTACATAACATATTAAGTCAGGGAGTAATAGCCAGATATCATAATAATCAGAGAAAGCCATCTTTGGCAGAGACTATAGAAAACAGCTTCCTCTCTGTCCTTGTTCTGCATCAAGTCAGGCCTAAGACTAGTCGCAACTTCAACTTGGAATGCATTTTCTTTGTTCTAGCTTAATTCTCACAAAATCTATTACACAGGCTAGGTAGTCCTAAGCCTGAGCTGAGATTATTATGGATGTGATCTTACGCTGCTCTGGTTCTGCACCACGAGCTGAAGGACCCATATTAGCTTCGGGCAGACGGACAGGGCTACTGTTCTTCGGTTTGCTGTCTGATATGCTGAAAGGTGAAAGAAAAAAAGTCAAGATCCCAACAAATAGCGCCACCCTAGACATTACTGCTATTTTTATTTCTCCTCCAAGCCTAACACTAAGTGTACTAAAGGAAGAAAATAGATTAAAGTTGTAATGGTGTGGGACTCTCCAAAACTGCCCTCCATCTGCCTGACAATAAACTCCTAGAGCTCCATAGCAGGAGTTCCATCCATCAAGACAGGAAAGGTAAAGTAGCCCCAGCAATCACTACCATGCACACAATCAGGGGATCAGGCGATGGAGCCAACAATCATAAATACAGAAAGCATGGACTCGTTACATGGCAATTGCCAGATTCCATTGGAAAACAGTGATCCTAACAAAGGCACATTTTGAGTCCTTCCCCACTCCAGTTTTGGCTTATTCACTGACATCGCTGTGCTTTTGCTCTATGTACTGCTCCTGCACGTAACCTGTTTGGCTGTAGTCCTTCTTCAGAAGTGCTCTTCAGAGATGCTTTGGACAACTCATCCAGGGCATTTCTATACTCCTTGCAACTGAAAGGGAAATGAAAATATTTTTTCTTTTCTTTTTAAGAGTTAGCAGTTCTCAGGAAAACTCTAACACCAACCCAGAGATTCAGTCCAGACACAACAACAGGAAAACAGAAATCCACAGCAGAAAAATATCTCTATTTTTTTCTTACAATTAAAACTGCTCTAGATCATACTGCACACCCTCTGGTTTCTCTCTCTCCCACAATTTAGTAACACTGTTCTTCAAAAGTCTGATGCTTTGTGTCATGCAAACCCCAAGATTTACTGAAGGAGCTGGTTTAAAAAGCCCAGTAGTTCAAGAGCTGCTATAACCAAAGCAGTAAGAGACGGACAGTAGTATGAATAACCAACCGTTGTACTATTGTAGCTGCTCTTCCTCCAGACTGGAGAGCAGAACCAAATGTAGCTGCTTTTATCATAGAATCATAGAAGGGTTTGGACTGGAAGGGACCTTAAAAGAACATCTAGTTCCAACCCCTCCCACCAGACCAGGTTGCTCAATGCTTCATCCATCCTGGCCTTAAAAACTTCCAGGGAGGGGGCATCCAAAGCTCCCCTGGGCAGCCTGTTCCAGTGTCTCACTACCCTCATAGTAAAGAGCTTCTTTCTTAGATCCAGCCTAAATTTCCCCTCTTCTGATTTGCATCTATTACTCCTAGACCTGCCATTCTGGACCCTATTAAAAAGTCCTACCCATGCCTTCCCGAGGGATCAATAAGCTACTATGAAGTTGCCCCTGAGCCTTCTCTTCTCCAGGCTGAATAACCCCAACTCCTTCAGCCTGTCCTCATAAGGGAGGTGCTCCAGCCCTCTGATCATCTTCGTGACCTTCCTTTGGACCCACTCCAACACTCCAATGTCCTTATGTTGAAGGTTCCAGAACTGAACACAGTACCCCTGTTTGGGTATTCCCTTGACCTGCTGGCCACACTTCTCTTGATGCAGCCCAGGATTAGGCTGTCTTTCTGAGCTGCAATAGCACACTGCCAGCTCATGCTGACATCCACTGATACCTCCAAAACATTGTTTTCTTTAACAATATTACATCACAGCAAACACTAATTAACTAGTTGATTTTTGTTTGTATACTAGAGTTTGTCAAAGAAAGCTCAAAACCCAATTGCAAGTTGGGAAACCTACTTTCCGTATCTCAGAAGTAAAANCCCCGTACCCCTGTTTCCCTTGACCTGCTGGCCACACTTCTCTTGATGCAGCCCAGGATTAGGCTGTCTTTCTGAGCTGCAATAGCACACTGCCAGCTCATGCTGACATCCACTGATACCTCCAAAACATTGTTTTCTTTAACAATATTACATTACAGCAAACACTAATTAACTAGTTCATTTTTGTTTGTATACTAGAGTTTGTCAAAGAAAGCTCAAAACCCAATTGCAAGTTGGGAAACCTACTTTCCGTATCTCAGAAGTAAAAGCGGAGACCTTCAACTCTCAATACAGCAAGGCAAAGAAATCCTGTCATGCTTATTCCCTACCACTAGGATTTTAATATTCCTTGCACAGAAATACTCAGCACACATCAGATGAAAAGCAAAATCGAACCAGTACCTGAGAGCAAAAGCTATGATGGAGCTTGGTTCCTTCTCACAGACTGCAATAGGCACGCGTTCATGTTCATACATCAGGTAGTGCTTATCTGGGTCACTACATGAAAACAACACAGGCAAGACTGTTAGAAGATCACAAAAATTTGTGTGAAGAAAAGGTTAAGTTTTTTTCAAATCCCAGATCTCATCACTGCACTCACAGGCACAAGCTGCGCATCCCAGCATGGAACCAAAGCTCCCCAGATCAGCTTCTCACAATAGACACATCCAGAGCTAGGCAGTTATATCTCAATGGTAACATGTTAGAGCAATCAATCAGCATTTCAAGCAAGCTGCTAATATCAGAAGACCAGCTCTAAAAGTCCATTTCTGTTTAGCAGCCACTGTTTCTAAAGGCACCAAACCCTGCCTGGGTTTGTTTTGACTATCCTTCAAAACACTGTCATAGCTCACAGAGTTTGGGGAGACGTCTGCACTCTTTTCCAAATAAGTAGCTTAGCACAAAAAAATCCCAAAATCCATTTGGGTTTATGTAAGATTTTCTTCTACCTATCTGTAGAGCTCAGTTATTTAACTTTTACCTCATTAGCCCATGGCCTCCACTGCTACCCTGAGGGCAGGATTCAGAAGTTAAACTCAGGCTGCCAAACACTAGGATCATGTCAAACAAAAAACACTACAAAGCATGCAGACCAAGTAGCTGTAAGACTTCCCAGCCTGCCCATTTTCACGTGAGAGAAGGACTTGAGGGCACATGCAGTAGCCATTGAACCTGACCTACACCCAGACAATGCCAATATGAGTCCAACCCTTGGAAAATGTCTGGAAGCAAGAAGAAGAAGCAAGCATGTAGCTTTAGTAAGAAGAGCATTTCTGCTCCCTCCCTGAAGCAATGGATATAGAACACACCTCACTCCCTCTCCTCTGACCCCTTCCCCTCCCACAAATGTTCATAAGAGACTACAAAGAAGAGATTCATACAACATGTTGGGTTGGAAAGGAGCATTAAAGCTTATTTAGTCCAACCCCTTTGCAGTAAGCAGGGAAATTTATAACTTATACGCACAAGAGTATTAACAAGAAAAGCAAGTAACCCACAGACAATTGTAAGGGACACAAAAAACTTCTGAGGAAGTTCTGTAACTTCTTCAGAAGCAAACCTAAGTGGTGACCTATATTGTATATAAAGCAAAGAAAGCATGCTTAGCTCTGTCTGCTGTTTGACCAGGCTGCTAATTTGGAACATCATTTATATTACACAGTGCTTACAAGGGAAATGGAATGGGGTTATAGTTGTTTCCAGGCAAAAAGTTAGCCAAAATAGCTTTCATAGTAGACTTCTCCTTCACTTGGCTGTCTGTAGATCCCAGTGAGTGTCCATCAAGAACATCTGGAAAAGAAATAAGTCTGCATTACAATATAAAACTTCAAATGGTAAAGAGCAGATGCAGACCACAGAATTACCAGATCTGCTGTTTCCTAAATAGATCTTGTGCACTTGCTACACAGAGAAGCAAGACAACAAATCCAATAAAACAACTGAACTATACCTTCTGAACTGCTTGTCATATCCTGTTCAGACAGTGTGTTGGCAACACCAGTATGCTCCAATGCAGCCTCTGGAGGTGTAGGCAGCTGAAGATGGGTAGAGCCTGTGGAAGTCTGACTTGATAATGTGGTCAGGAAACGATCCTCTGAGAGTAACAGGACAGAAGAAAACATTTGACACAGCTGTCAGAAGTGACACAGCTTGCTCCAGGCCAAACTACTACTAATGTTTACTTCCAAGAAGTTTTTACTTAGAAAGCGGTTAAGATCATACAGAGCAAAAGGAATGGGTAACATGATCAATATAGCACATAATAACCAGAAAACCTAAGTGCTTATAGCCACTGCCTTCAAATCCCATGAGATGTCATTATGGCTCACAGGCAAGAGGTCTCAGCACTCATAATCAACTCACAGAAGAGTCAAGAAGCATCTCCCAAATTCCAGTGTAGCTACTCAGTCATTCAGAAAGCCTATGAAAGTTTTTAAACTCAAGTTCAAAGGCCTTGCCAGCCAGCTTAATATCATTAGTGATTCAGCAGACTTTGCTTCTTGTAACAGTAAACTAGATATTATCTTATTCCCATCTGACATGACGGGGATTCACTGTTCTATAAATTTTTCAACTTTGACAAAGGCTCCCATGTTATGTCAGGGAAAGGGTTATAGCAAGATTCTTCTGGCAGCTTAAGAAAAAACAAACAGACCTTTCTCTCCATTTTGCAGTGCTGGAGAAGAATTGCGCGGGGAAGCATCCATGCTACTGATCTAGGGAGTATAACAAAACACAAGGTCAGTGGCAAGCTCTTTACAGATGTATCCTTCCTCTCATAGAACACCTGCAAAAGCAGATGTACTGCAACAGAGCACTCCCACCTACTGCACCACACGAAAAAGATAAGGCAACAGCAACCCAGCTTCACAAGATGCTTTTGATTTTTATCATCTCTGACAACATCAGAGTCTAGTGCTTTAAAGACTACGCTTCCCTATAAAAGACTTAGATCTTGCTTAGATCAAGATTAAGTATGTTTTAACAGAAAGAACACACATGCAACAGCAAACCCATGGCCTCACAGGGTTTCTCAGTGCATCTTGCAAATGTTAGAACTATTGGGAGTTTAGCTTCTCTGTATGATGCTTATGTTGTACTGCATCACAATTTGGACAAAGGGTGGTCTTTCAACACGCTGGCAACTGTACCCTTAGAGTTCAAGGCAGCAGTCCAAAACTCAATTGCACATCCATCCCCTCAGCCAGTTCCCACAGGACACATCATAGAACAGAGATCAATCTGCAAATTCATCAACACTCCTTCCATTTTTCTCTTTCCTTCTTCACAATAGGAAACAACCAAAGCTAAGTTGGGCAACACCCTACGAAAGTGACTTCCTTCCTATCTAAAAGTAGACCTGATAATGAGTGCAGCTCTCAACCATCAGTATTCTTGTTAATACTGCACAAGCACCACAAAAAATCATCAAATCCTATTTCTTTGGTATAGTAGGTCTTTTGACTCACATCTTCTCTTAAAGATACAGCTATTAACATGCAATCCAAGCTCTTACAGCTGAGAACTATGACAGTGAAATAAGTTTACTCAGTGAGCTGCAGCCAATCCCCAGTGTTGCCCCAGAAAAAATAGTAGCTTCTAAGTTGCTACTTGTACCTTGCTTTCTTCACCTTGCCTCAGTCTCCCAGGGCTGGGCGGTACTGATGGGCGTTTTCTCCCTTTCTCTTGTTGGAAGAGATCCTGCAATCTTAAAAAGTAAATTAAAAATGAATCAATCAAAAGACAAGGTGCAGACACAAACTGTGAAAGGCAAAGATTCTGCACACTAGAACACAGACAAACATGCCTTCACAAGTCTTTACTGCAATCTCAGATGGCTGCCAACACATGTCAAAACTATGTTTTAAATTACCAAAACCAGAACACTTCCATTACTTCAGGTTACTTCATCCAACTAATTGCTCTCCCATGCTTCCTTCTCTCCCTTTTCAAACGATGCCTTCTCCATTGACATGCAAGTTGTGCTCTGTAACACAATACTTTATTATCTGTCCCTAAATGATTTTCTGGTCAAATAAAGCAATTCTGTGGTCTTAACCAGTAGGGGAAATTCAGCACAAGCTGTCCTAACACAACAGGATGGCAGGAAGAGAAAGAAGAAAAGAATTTGTTCCTTTCTGTAACCCACACTATATCAGTTTGTTTGTGATTCCAGTGTGTACCCTCTTACCTATTATTCCAGGCTTGTAACATCTCACAAAGTCCTTGCTTTTTGGCTATCAAAGACTCAAAAACAGATTGCAGCTGTTGAGGTGTGTCTAATGATGATGAAATCAGCCTAGCTTGGATTTTATCAGTCCAGTTTCGAAACTCCCCTTCTTCCATCTGCCAAAAGAAAAACTATCAGTGTTCTGTGACCAGAGATCACACTAGATCCAAGTGGCTTCTCCACACACTTAGTGGACTTTTGTCTGTTGATGCAGAAATAGTCCATTACCTCCTTTTGGGCAAAGAGGTCTTCCATCTTCTCTTCTCTTGTTTTGCTGAATGTATCTGTTTTCAGAGAAGCAAGGCGATCATCAACAGCAAGATACACCTGTGACACCCTTTTAACAGAGATAAAGATAATTAAACTATGGCCACTTGGAACAATTCCAACATTCTTTAATACAAATCTGAATGCATTTAAGGTTAGAGTTCGAGAATACATAAGACAGTATATGCACAATAGGCTGTCACACTGAATTAACAGGGGAAGTTGTTAAAAATCCATCAGTATGGCTGAAACCTACAAGTTGCACACATTGACATTCTTTTTTACAACATTTTTTAGCAGTGGGAGTTGTCAGAGAGTAATACAAAGGTCACAAACACATCACTAGCAGAGGGAAACTGTTACATCATCTGGGACTACAAGCTATGTCTCCACCAGAAGGGCTGAAAGACAGAGTTAGTAACTCAGCTCTAAACAAAGCTCAAGAGAGACATAGGCCACAGAGGAATGCTGTTGGGCAGAACAGCAGACAGGTTGGATTTAATACATTTTCCATCACAGCCATGTCCCATTTTTCTGTTCCTACATTTAGAAGGCATCCAATATTATGGCAGTTTATCTTGTACTGTAAGAAGGTACCAGACTGTCTGCTGTTATAATCTGCAATAGCTAACAATGGTAATGTCTTTCACACACCAGAGTTTAGTTGCCACATCATCAGCCTAATGAAAACAGCTCTGTCCTGACACTATACATGCACGCCTTCACAGTTTTTCTAGCCTGACGGCAGGATTTCAACTCGGTCAGACCTTCCAAAAAGGAATGCTGGGGTAAGGGTACAAAGTGTTATCTGCAGTTTTCAGATTAAGCCTTCTGGGACCATGTGCTCTATTGCACTTCTAGTAGTGGAGAAAGAAATAAGAAGGTGTCTTGTAAATTGACATTTCAGACAAGAGTTGATGCTCAACCTTTTGGTGTCTCTTGACAACATCATTCTAAAACATGCTTCATCACTGAAACATCAGTGCCACATTCAAGGATGGGGAAGTGAAGAAATATAGCTCCTACTGGCTACATTTAAGCTGGATTGTTACCAAATGAAAAGTTGAGATGCATACAGAGCAAGTAAAAGCAGTAAGATTCTAATACCACCCTCCCTTAGAAGTACACGCAGATATGAACACATTTAAAACCATTCCTTTTCTATTAACAGTGAATATTTACTAAGTCTAGTTATACTAATGAAAAAATGGGTTTCTGTTCTGTCAGAAAAAGTACAGGATACAAATAAGGGAAGGAAGGCATCAAAAACAAAACTTACTTCTGAGAGAAATCCTTGAGATCCTGCAGAATAGAAACCTTTGATGGAGCCTGCCGTTTAATGTAGATCTTGGGGAGTGGAACACACACTTCAAGCAGCCTTACTGGGGAGTAGCTGAGGAGACAACACAACAGCTATTAACAAGAAGACTCTCCACAGAGAGCACTAATTCTACACCAAATTGCAGTCTGTGGACCATATATGAAAAGGCGCCTTTTCAAGCCTGTGTCCAGGCTTCGATTACTTTTACTATCAATAACATCCTCATCATTTATCTCCTAGGCAAAAGCAGTAAAACCACAGATCATGCTGCAAAAACAAAATTCTGAAAGTTTTGAAGATTAAACAGGAGAAGTGTTTCCCTTCTGTATCAGTAACTGGAGTCATCTATTCTTAGGAACATTGCCCACTCCATCCAGGAGTGACAGCACTCGGTGCTCTCTGCAAGACAGCACACAACCCTGCTCTTGTGATCCTAGTGCAGTTATGCTTTACTCCAAGGACAGACCTGATGAAACCTTGCTAGAACAATATGCTCCACGCAGTACCAGAAAGAGAAGGAAACTTTTAGTAGTACAGCTCACCTGAAAGACGCCACCATCTGATTATAGGAAAAATACTGGTGATAGTCATGGTGAATGGAATGACCACAGGGTTCTGCATTGGCTCTTCGAGTGTACTGGTGCCCATAGAATCTCAGCTCAAGGTATTTTGCAAAAGACATAGACCAAGAATCATTGGAAAGGGGGACAACTGGAGTCACCTGAAAAATTGAAAGCCAAGAGTCTTAATTTCATCCTTCACCCAAGTTTAAGGCGAGTCTTACTACTAAAAAATACCATCTAGGTTAAAGTACCCATGACCAAGAAAACACACTAAACAACCATGTATTGATACAAAGCTAAGGCCAACATAGTTACAATAAATCAGAGAGACAACAACTGCTAGTTGATGATGATGACAGATGCTAAGTTGGGGAAGCACAAACTGGGATGTTACTTCTCTGCATAGAGACAATTTCCAGCAACCCTGTCAGCAGCAAACTAATTATATTTTCTTGGTGAGTCTTCAGCTACAAGTACATCAGCATTACTCTGCAGTGTACTGCAACTTGAGCAGCAATTGCAAGCTTTGAGTAGCCATTGCTTTATTTAATATTTAATAGCCACAAACATCGGTGTTTACATGAGCACACAGAAATAGGTTACAGAACAGGTGTATACACAGCAGTGCAGAACTTGCCTAAAGCCATTACATTAACTTCCTCCAGCTATCTTCAAACCAAATACCCATGTTATAAGCCACTATAAGTGGGTGACTTGCATCACCCAGATGGGTAATTAAGGTGTTTTGCATTTCAGGCACTGCATGAATCTTTTTTAATTAAGTTTTACTCCCATCAATTTGAAGGCACTTGCATTTTACAATGCTTAGGTAGAGATGAGTATCCAGTTGGTAATGTTTTTTCAGATAAATTATGGAACAAGTTTCAGATAATATACAACTTACCACACTGGGTTGGTTTTTTTTTTGAAGTAATTAATTTGCCATTTGTCTTCTTTTAAAGCAATTTATCCTTCCTAAAATGAAGGTTTTATTTACTTTCTAAAGACTAAAGGAACTCTAAACACCACACTGATGCAATGTAGACCATCCAGTCTGTAGCAGACCAAAGAACACCAATTGGTTTTAGCCAATTACTAAGTCAGTAGGTCTCAGTGCCTGCCCTTCACTATACACACATTCTTTTGATGCTTGTACTCATTCACCACAGGGAAGGGATCACACTCTTCACCTCCAAGAGGACAACTTCATTTTGCCCATGTGTCAGAAATGAGTTTCCAGCAATACCTCAGCTCTACTAAAACCAGAGACAGATAATTTGACATTTTCCAACCAGACGGATGAGCATTTTCTCGAAAATCCTCTTTCCGTACAAGGCAAGTAACAATAATAACACTAAACTGGAATACAATGATCCTTAAGTCCACATCCTTACCTGTTTGCACAGCCTACACCATGAGTAAGTAAGAATGGTGTGCTGGTACCCAGGGACTGGGGAGTCCAGCTCCTTCAACACAATTTGCACACAGCCTTGCCCATGGACAAAGCGACGGATGTGGTGCACCATTGGTGTTTCACAGAACATGCTGGGGCATTGGTAGGAAGGCCTTATGGAGAGAAATGGAAACAACTATGAATGATCATATGCTAGCCACTCAGAACCAGTTCAGCATGTCATGCCTCTTAGTATCATAGTACTATTTATCCTCAGTGTAAAAGCTCCACAAGCCTTTAGTGAGGGTTGTTACTACAAAGCAAATTGTACTCATTTAGAAAGAGCATATAGAGAAGTTCCCTTGCCAGCAATGGATCCCAAAAGCAGTATGACATGATACTGGTTGGCATCAATTTTTTTATAATCACTTTTTACCAACACATTCCATATAGTTCACAAAACATGAACCAAATACCTGAAAGTTCTGAGCACCAAACAGAAGGCCACTTTGGCAATGCAACAGAGCAAAGGTTACTGAGGACAAAGATGAATGCTATTCTTGCAAGTCAACAGGAAACAGAGTCTATGAAAAGGGTGGCAGGTGAACTTCACATACCTATATCAAAAGTCTCTGTTTTGCTTAGATTTAGTTCCTCCTTACCTGAAACAGTAGCGCTCCAGAAAAATCCCTAGAGTAAGGTCATTTTTCCCATAGAATTCCATGGTCACAATCCTAAAGCAGCAAAAAGAAAAGCTTTAGA
The DNA here is from genome assembly GCA_013400935.1 of Turnix velox. NCBI lineage: Eukaryota > Metazoa > Chordata > Aves > Charadriiformes > Turnicidae > Turnix > Turnix velox. The sequence continues at coordinate 334,955 of VZTY01004639.1, forward strand.
GGGTCGCTGCTGCCCTTAGATGTGCAATGGCCTTTAACCATGCAGATCTGCACCCACTGTTGGATTATTCTCAGCCCTATATACCTTCAAAGGCTTTCTTTCCTCTTCACCACCCTTTCTAGATCCCTGCTGTAAAGTCTGCTAACAATAAGATCCGAGTCCTACTAGAACAACTTTAAACTTGACATTTAGAAGTTGAATACAATTCAACTGCACTTCTGAAGATCATGATCAAGAATATCTAGGCACAGAAGATTAGACAGCTTGAAGCCTCACTGACATTTAAGCAGTTACAAAAAGGGTACATAAAGTACATCAAAAAATCCTCAAGAAAACCTCTTTCATTTACAAGATTTAATAGTAACTTATTTTCTCAGAATTTGATATGACCAGGCCACTTAGAATGTGTAACATCAGTCTGCGTTCACAATTCAAACACCTCTAGTATTCAGAACTTACATCCTCTTATTGCTGCTATTTAGGAATAAACCTTCCCTAGTTCATTCCTAAGCTTTTACACGAAGTGAGCATCTTTCCCTGTAAGAGAATTTCTCTGTATTTTTCACTTGAGCTAGATGAAGGATCAAGACTTTGTCTGTTTAGTGGGGCTAGAAGCATAAGTTATACACAGATAACAAATAACAGCCCCCTAAAGTGGAAATACAGTTCAAGCTCTTAGCACTGTTGACTGTAGTACAAGATCACAAAATTTTCAAATGCTACTCTCAGATAATTAAATCTAGAGGTATGCTAACATTCTCTCAAGGTTTAGTTCTGGCCTCAGACATTCTTCTATGTTTATATACATAAATTCTTCCCCACAAGACTCCATACATTGCCCTCCCCACAAAAACATTACTCCATAGTGAAAGAACCAGATGAAGTATTTGGGTTTAGGCTGGGGTCTCTCATTTATGCCTCAGGGATTACAAAGCTATAGGGCTGGATTCACCTTGTCAGGTGAGACAAAATTCTTTGTTAACAATTCCTGTTATAGGATGGGCACAATCTACAAAGGCATCCTCAAAGAAACACTGCTGAGGCAAGCACTGGCCTTGACTTAGGAAAATATATAGCAACAACACAACTAGTTTTCATACCAGGGGCTAACACAGGCACTTGGAGCATTGCTGGACTGAGCAGAAGAGCTACTGAAGAGAACACAGAGCCTCTGATGGTTTACTGGACTCAGGCAATCCACCTGGTAGAGAGAAAACACCTCATTTACTGGTTACAGACACCTCCCATCCACACACAACTTTCATGACTATATTCTGCTCCAGTAACTGTGTTTACAGATGAATCTCTACCTGCTCCTTTTGTACAAATTAAACTTAAATTTTCTCTGAGCTTCAGATAGGCTTGTATCACGTATAATCGCTAACTGACATTTTTAAAACAGCATAACTCAGACATATAATAAAAATCAATGCACATGACTGTTTCTGTGAAAGCAAGGTAAAGAGAAAACAGTAAAAGGCATGAGAGATATCCAATACCATACAGTTTAGGACATCTTGAAGCCAAAATTCTGACAATATATTATACCTCAATTACTCATTCGCGCCATAAAAGAGCCTTCCAACTTCCAGTCTGTTGTAAGGAGAGTTACCTCACTGCACCTGGAAAAGAGCCGTCTTCCCTTCCATGCCCTACAGAACCACGAAGTTACCAAATACCTTTCTTTGCTCCCTGAATAAATTTAAAACAGTAACAACCAGTCTGATCCAGACCAAGAGCTAGTCTTACAGTTGATAAAATTATGGCCTGTGAAGCTATACAGATTTATGTTTATGCATTAATTAAAAGCTGATTTCTGTTTGTGAACTTGGGGGCCGATTGGCTCAGGGAATATTTTTGGTTCTTTTACTATTTCAAGAGATTGGTTCTGTTACTTCTGTTCATCCTGAACAACTTTTGTTCTTCCTAATGTTTTCCTGAACAACTTTCAGTTCAAGAAAGTCCCAAAACCCTTTTACTCAGATGCAAGTTAGTTTCCCAAAACTTGCAATATTTTGGTTACAAGTACAGACTGCCTTGCTTTGAAATTCCAACGACAACTCCCCTCTCTCCATTGAGACTTTCACATTTCTTGAGATCACCTAATCTTTTATGCTCAAACACTTTAATGTAATCACAGCCCACTGCTATTTCCTGACATTAAGTCCCCTAAGCATTAATTTTTTTGAAATTGCCAATAGAAGCAGTAGGAAAGTTCAGTTTCAGAAACTTCTCTAGGTTTGCTCTGCTTTCATAGACTCATTTTCAGAAATGAGTCACGCACAGGCGAATAGAATAAGCAACACAATGCACTGATGCTTGCATTTCTCAGGAAGCAGCCTCAAAACTTCTTTCCTTCTCAGGGAAATTTTAAAGTTAGTCTCTTGCTCTGTTTCCTTATATCCACAGAAACAAATCAGTATAACCAGTGACTAAGTGCCCAGTACTGCAATCTAAAATACATGTCTAGCCCAGTCAAAATAAAAAATCCCAAACACAAAACTCAACAAATCTGGTTTAACGTTTCATATATACACCTTCCATATTACCAGAACAAGTCACGTAATCTATGGCTTCAGTAACATCACTTTGAATCCTACCTTATGAGACCACGAGGATTCACTTCGAGACAGTCCCTTCTCCTCTTCTTCACTTCTGCACCCAGTTTTTCCAGCAGGGACACTAGACACATCCTTACTTTGGGCAAAGGGATCTGTGCTTTTCTGCAGTATCCTCCCTCCTCTGGCCCGATAATCAGCCAGCATTCTGGCTAAGCTCTGGCTGTCACCTACATGTTCTGCTATTCTAGTATTAACCAGCTCATGAGAAGGTAAGATTTGTATAGCCTTGGCTTGGATACTCCCATTCATGCCCTGTAGTCCTGAGAGATCCCGCAATAACTGTCTCTTCCGTCTGCTCTCTAACTCCTTGTATTCCTTATTGAGGAGAGGAGACCAATAAACTTGCTCAGGGAAATATTCCCGGGCAGGGCACCTCATGCCTTTTTCAGTCAAAAGAAATGGTTCACGGAACATCATTACAGGAGAAATACAGAGAATGACATCCTTCAACTCCTGCTTAAATGCTGCAGAGTAAGTCTTGAGACGATCCTCAGAAGAAGTCACCTCTTCTGTGACATATAAGCCAGTATCATCCTGAAGAGGGTCTCTGAAGACTCTCATCTGACTCTTGGACTCCTGCAGATCATTTGCCTGTTGAAGTGGCTCTAGTGTATGGCTCTCCAGACTGACCAAGTGCTGGTCCATGCCATGGAGAGGCAGCAGGGATGTCTCCGGTGTTGCAGTGCTGAACACTGGAAATGGTGACTCGACGTTGTGGTGCTCTTGCTGTTTTGAGGATGCCATTTCCAGCTTACTGCTCTCTTGGTCACATCTTTCAAATAAACCCCTTTGTTCAAGTAAATTGCCCTCATCAGAGGATAGAGGCTCAGAGATCACAGGCAGTTTTTCAGAAGATAGCTCAATGTCTCTGACCACTGCACTGAAGTCCTCACCATTGAAGAGGTTCTGTTGTCCATTTTCATCTCCTGGCTCTTCAATAAGGGAGTGAAAGGAGGTGTTTTTGGTTAGAGTAGGGGGCATGGCAAATTCATCCATGAGGAAAGAGATTTCCAGCTGGGAATGATAAGCCACACAGACCATGAAGATCAAGATCTCCTTCACACGGGCAAGCTCATACTCTGCAGCACCACACAACTTGATAGTGCAACCCAGGTGCTGGGGGCACCCTTCAAAGAACATTAGGGTTTTTGTCTGCTCTAAAAGAAAAAAAAAAAAAAATCATAGAAGTTAGGGTGACAACTACAGTTAGCTTGCCCTTAGGTATCTCACACACTGAAAAGACTAACAGTGACCAAGAGCAAGTAACACTGATAGCACAATCTAGCTGTAGATATTCCCATCACTCTACTGAAGTAATTTATTTTTACAAGCAAAACAAGCATTCTTCTGTTCTGTAAAACAAGTCATCTAAGCTCCAAGCCAAGGGCACATGAAATGCACCTTAAACAGCATATTTTATGATCACTGCACACTCTGCAGGAGTGAAGAACAACTATCATCCTGAGCATAACTGCTCATCCTTACCAGATTTTGAGTGCAATTTAAAGGCTGAAGGGGACATGGGGAAGTGGAAGAGGAAGAGATTGAAAGACTGCATCTCCACAAACATTTGCATTAACAGTATTTGTGTGTGCCACTGGTAACCTGCCAAGCAGCATTTCTTACTTCCTCTATTGGAGACTTCCACTGCATAAATTAGTTACAAAGAAGGAACCTGGTTTTTCAAAGGTGCAAAATGACTACAAATTTTAATTGGATAAGCTAAGGTTGGACCAGATGATTTTTTGGAGATCTCTTCCAACCCAGACTGTTCTGTGATTCTCTTTTTCCATGCACAAAAATTCTTCATGCTGAGGATTGTTAAGCAACTGAACAGGTTCCCAAACAGTCCATGAAATCTTTGTTCCAAAGTATTTTCAACAGTTGGCTGACAAAGTGCTGAGAAATCCGATCCTGAAATTAACCCTTTCCGTTTTGAACAGAAAGTTGGACTAGACAGATTCCAGGATAATCGGAAGTCTAGTCTGTCTCAGTAAGACTGTGATATTGTGTCCGCAGTTACTTCACTGTAACTCCAAAATGAATCAGAAGAGTTCACACAAGGTACAAAACTGTTCAGATCTAGTCATAAGGAGCAAAGCATTTATCCTTTCACACACACAAGCTAAGGCACACCAAGCCTTACTCACCATTGGGCAACTGGAAAACTTGCATATAAAATTTATGACAGGTTCCCAAGCGTGGTTTGGTCAGCAGTTGATCCATAGACATCACCAAGTCTCCCTGGGTCATTCGACTTACACGGTCTAATACTTGCTGAAAAAAAAAACCAAAAAACCAAAAATGGGAATAAAAATAAGAAACTATAAAGAGGATATCAGCATCTTTAGCTTCCTCTTAAAAGAAAGACACTCTACAAAAGAAAAAAGCCAGCACAACCAAGGAAACCTCTCACTGAGACAAAAGTTCTGGGTTAAACCCAGTCACCCAAACATACACCCACAATATACACCCACAGCCTTGGAAAACCAGCTGGGTAATTTTTTTCTGGTGCAAAATTATGCCCTTCTTTGGAGATATCTGAATCTGTTCAAGTGGAAAGAGTTCCAGGAGGTACAGTGCCATCAACACAGTGCTGGCAACAAGGAGCTCAGCCAGCTTCCACAGCTCCTCTCTGTTTGGCTGTCCGTACCATGCCACAGAGGGACAGAGAGGCTCTCAGGGGATCACCAAGTGCCCACGTTAAATAGAAGCCAGAGTTAACAAGAAGAAATCCAGAGTATAAGGACACAAGTAAGGACAAAGAAAAGCAGTTTAGAAGACCTGAGGAAAACAGCTAAGGACTAGGTTTACATCTAAGGATATAAGTTGTTAGAGGGTAGATTCAGGCTAGATATAAGACACCTCCCTGGAGGTGTCTAAGGCCAGGCTGGGTTAGGCATTGATCAACCTGGTCTAGCAGGAGGTGCCCCTTCCCATGGCAGGAGGGTTGGAACTAGATGATCTTTAAGGTCCCTTCCAACCTTCTTGCACTTTTCCATTGAAATGGAACTACCATTAACAAAGACAACAATTTTAGTTACTAGGAGAAAATATAACAACTCTGCTTCCTCCAGGGAGTTTGCTGTAAGGAAAAATTACAGAGAACCCTCCACAAGGCCCAGTCTGACTGACAGGAAACGCTCACCGGCTTGACATTGATGACCAGGGTGATCCCATGTTCCAAGAGCATGTCCTGGGCAATTCGGGACACAGTCTTCTCAACAAGGACCAGATTAGGCCTGACATCAACTATCCGCTGCACATAGTTCTTCAAGAACTCCCTTTCCTGAAGAACAAAATATGGCAGTTAACTACTTCAATGCCATCTTATAAAACCATGTTGTGAACATTTCCCCACTTCCCTTGGCACAGCACTCAATTTATCAGCAAATTGATATATCTCAGTATATTCTTATATCTTACATAAGGATATGAATTAAGAGGCTTGCAGCAGAAACCAAATAAATATCTGTATTTCCACATTTTCCTTATAAGGAAAAAAGCTTTATTTTCAGCAAGTCATAGAACCGGAGCATACTGAAGCAAAGCTATTTTCAATATTACATTCCCTACCCTCAGAAACATGCTAATATTGAGTGCTGGCACTCACAGGGATGTTCATTCATGGAAAGTATGGCATGTACTGAATTAAAGAAACACATTAATCCAATCTATCAGAATAGTAAAGACCGCAAGTCAAATTTTGTGTCATTTCTTTTTACACTATAAACTGGCAGCATGAAGAATCCTAAAGTGCTTCAAACTCAACTATCGATAAAGTAAATTTCTTTTACGCAAAACTGCAAGCACCCTTCAAACAAACAGCAGCAGCATCAAGGGTTAAAACCATAAAGAGTTAAATGCATGTTGTCCCTTTTGCTTTGAGTTCTTAGACCAAAAAAAATTTGCCATGTTTTCAATAATTACAGTAGAGTGCATTTTATGAGCTTAATTTTATACTGGACTTGTTATCTGTACACAGAGCCTCAGTCCATCCTAGAGGACAGTGCTCCTGGAGTAGGATTCTAAACGCTGTGCACTCCAAAATTCCTCTTTAACCATCCCACCCTGACTTCATGTCATTACCCCAACACACTGTAATTACCATGCACAAAAAGAGAAAGTAATACCACAACTGCATTAGAACTAAAGGCATGCCCTCACCTGAAGTACTATAGGGTCTATGCAGGTAAACTTGGTTTCTTCTCGATAAAGGTACTCAATTGAACACTTCAGCAGAAGAATTTTGGGATTTTTTAAGCAAGAGTTCATCTATGGAAAACACAAAAACAGTTAAAGCAAAAAGACAAACACCTGGAAAGTAAAAGTACACAATGAAAACAAAACAAAACAAAAAAAAAGGCAGAATTGCCATAACTCAATTTCCCCCAAAAAGCATCTCAGCTATGCCCCTCCTGCAGACCCAACTGCACTCTCTTCCTCCTAGGAGGATGTTACTCCAAGCTTTCAGAATTTCACAGCTACTGTCCAGTGAGAATGCAATGCCAGGTGCTTTACAGTCGCTCCCAAGAGTCCCAAAGTCTTGATACATTTTGAAGTGTATCAAGATACACTTCTCTCTTGATCTGTTTCAGTCAAGGGCTCGCTTCACTGTATTTTCAAAATCAGAACCACAAATGCCTTTTTCCAGCTAAAACTTGAGGCGATAACTAGATGCTTTCTGAGGTTGTAGGGGTAGAAAGGATGTTTTTCTATGCATGCACAAGGAAAGCTTCTCCCCTTAGAATCTCTGGGCTAAAAGCCTGGAAAATAAATGCTTTAGAAGACATTCTTGTTTAAAGCCTCAAACTAAAGAAAGCTTGTAAACTTCCCCAGTGGTCAAAGAAGGTTCATGACACAAAAAGGAAATCACAGCACGCTTGATTCCTCAGTCAGCTCTTAATTAACAAAACCTGAATTACCTTTTTGTGTGCAACATTCTTAGTGCAAACAAATCCATTCACCACCATGGAGTCAAATTTCTTCCCACCAGGGATCTAATAAAGCAAAGAATGGTTTTTAGAACTGTCTCACACTCTTCTCCTTTAAAAATCCAGCAAACTAAGAACAATATGAAAACAAACACTACATTGCAGGATCTCTATGCCCTCCCAACAGATGAAGGTGTATTAAACTGGGTAAATCTGGAAGAAACTAAGGGAACCTAACTTCTATGCACAGCACATGCAAACAAAAAAATAAAAAAAGTGAAAGCCAACCAAAAGCAAACATTGTCTATTATTTGACTACACCAAGTACTCAATTGGTGTGCCTCCAGTCACAACCTATTACAGCAGTGATAAACAGCATGAAATGGGTTTCTGAAAAACAGGTTTCAGAGAATGTTCCTGACATGTGCATGTGAAAGCAGTGAACAGCAAACGAAGAGCTTTGACCTCTGAATACAAAAGAAAAAAAGAAAAAAAAAAAAAGAGGTCTCCTAAGGTAAATTTTGTCAAACAAATAAATTAATGAATAAAAATCAAGCCCTTGATCTCAGTCCTACTAGCTCCTTGGATGTTAGTTCCACATCAGCCTCTCAGAAGAAACTCTGCATGCCACAACTCCAGCCTTACAGTTTGATAGTGTCAGCATTGAGCCATGCGGCAGAACCAGACACACCATTCCACAACAATTAACTTTTCCTCTTGAAGAAAGTCATTGTACTTGGCAAGGGAGGAGCTCAATTCCTCATAATGGATAGTTATAGGGTGATGGATTGCTACACAGAGTCCTGCAAGCTATTTATCCAGCACTCAGTACATCTCCAACCCAAAGCATAAAACTTGCAGAAAGCAAAAAAGGAAGCAAGTCATTACAGAGACATTGCCTTTCTGCAGCCTGAAAGTGGATGTCAGCTCCAGGGCATCAAAGCACCTTTCATGGATGCAAAGTTCTTTCTGTGCACCTTTTTACAGAACCCCATCTGATCCAAAAGGCCACAATGGCCAGTTACACCACCGAACATGCTAAGGGTGGGAAAAGGACTCTTCTCTTCAAACAAGGGGTGCTGCCAGAAGCTGCAACCTTTTGTTTCTCTACATCCACTGTCTGAAACTTACTTTTTTGATGTGGACAAACTGGCGGATATCCATGTCATCATCTCTGTTCTTGACATCAGGCCGTACAGTTTGAACCACCTGACAGACCACAGGTACAATGATATCCCTCCAGGACAGCGACAGGGACTCATTGTACAGGAGCTGCTGAAGCAGCGCCATCATGTGGTTGTGATTCGCAGATCTGTAATAAAGGCAAAAGAAATAGACCCCTTGTAAGAAGAATATAGAGCATCAATCAGTTAAAATCACATTTCACAAATAAATTTAACATTTACAGTGCAGGAAATCCTCTGAAGGAACAGCTCCCTAGAATTTTCTATATTCAACTCTGGTCCTGTAGTTCAATATCTAAAAGTCACGGGGGAAAAAAAAAAAGAGAAGGAAGCTATCTGTTTCCCTAATAAAAATTACTCCCTTGTATTATCCACTACAGATCAAGATACACTGCAAGTCAGTGGAATACAGGGGTTTCAGGAATATTTATTCATGATAATGCTAATTTCATTTCCTACAAGTTTCTTACAGCAGCCTTTCCATGGCTTGTTTCTCCCCATTCTCTTCTCTCAATAGATCCAGATTGCTGTGGTGCCAGCCTAGGGGTGTGAAAAACAGTTCTTTGGACTTCTCCTCCACTCTCCTGTTGAATAATGATTCTGCAAGAGACAAACAAATCCTGTTAACATAAGGTTACAGTTGAATGCTGAAGATGCCTTTCTGAAAGGCATCTTTGTAAGGCAAAGAATTTACTATGACCTAAACCTAAGCTTCTTAAAATACTGAGTTTCACCTAGATATCATAGTATTAAGTGTGAGAGCAGAGAGTACAAAGGCAAAGGGAGCTACTAGGATTCCAACTGTTACCAAGTTTACTGTGAAAAGGAAAAAATCTTGTACCCCAGCTTTGCAGAAGCAGAATAAGCAGAAAAATCAAAATATTGTATATATTCATAATACAAAGTCGAAATGTCAGACTTAGAACAAAGGCACTGATTTGGTCTGCAAAAAGCTCATTAATTGAGGACATCTACACATGGGCAGCATTAAAAGATTTCATTTAGGCTGCAGCTTAAGTTTCAAAAAATATCTGGTAAAAGCCTTGTTTAGCATATCTTCTAAATGTGCTTAAGAGAAATGCTGTGCTACCAATTCACATGTCAGACTTTTGACCCTCCATGTGACTTGCTGCCCCAATCTCACACACCACCTCTTTGCTCCTGAAGTGCAGAAGGAGCTGACAGCAGGCTGGTTCATCCAGCCTATGTCACAGCATTTCATACTTCAGAATTCTTAAGGATCTTTTGACATGAAAACAGATCAGGGTTTTCAAGAGATCTCAGCATACCTTCTCACCTTCATCCATGTAACCATCATACACATGGGTATCCCTCGGCTATAATAAACATGATGCCAATGAAAACTGGACCCAATGAACACAATTTTTCAAATCCTAAATGTCAGCATGCACAACAGCCCTTTCTGGCTTTGAAAAGAGAAAGCAGATTTCTACAGGGTAAGACAGTCAGCATTTGGAGGGAGCCTGTCACTATATTGTGTGGTAACTTAGAGATGTTCTCTGTTTTTCAGTGTCAAGATTAGAGGTTATTTCAGCAGAGCTTTCTGTGCTTTGTAAGAGTTACTAGGTTATTTCCCATACAGGTATTATGATATCATAAAGGGAAGTTATAAACTTCCCCATTCCCCCATAATGGCTGACTTTAAGTAATTTATACTAGTAACACAAATTTTCATCAGCAAGATGAAACAGCAAAATCCTAACAATAGTAACCTGAGCAGGAGTCCTGCAAACACTCTTTAAAAATAGCTATTAACTTCTTCCAGATGATCTATACCCAAAATTATCAGTGTAGAAAAATGTTACACCAGGTTTTCCCCTTTCCTTCCTCCTCCAAAAACTCAGTTAAAAACAACACATCAGTTTAATCAAAGACTTCATATTTCCGACTACACAGACACTGGAGTTTCCTGCTTATTCCCTCCTCTTATGAGCTCACAAAAATAAATGCCCTTCACAGGGGAGAGGAGAAGGAAGCTAACAAGTACACTTGGCCAGAGTACTGGACAGGCTTTAAACATCACAACTGCATCTAGCATCCTTTCATTTCAGAAGCAGAAACAGTGGTGGTGGTGATGACAGGCAATCAGAAAGATTTGAGAGGCAAAACTTTAAGCTACTTTGTAGAAACAGTGCAATTAATCATACCACATCTTCAGCTGCTTGCACAGAAAGTTAAAATCAGTGTCTGTTACATAAGTTTATACATGGGGAAATCGTGAACAGACTTTCCATTTGCATTCACTTAAAATGTAAAAGCTTTCCTTTGAGCGCCCAAGCGAAGAAATCTGAGAAGTGAAAGCAATTTAAGCTTGAAAGTGCTCAAAAAAGTTATAGTTTATCAGTTTTGCCACAAATAACTTCACATTTACGTTCAAGGAAATGTTCCAAAATGTCAATGCCTACTAAAGAAATAAAACCACTTAACAGCAACATTTGAAGGTTCTCCTTACCTTTAATAAAAGCATCACTTATAGAAAACATCTGCTGCCCTCCGTTTTCAGGATTCAAGTACTCTGCAAGAAGAGAAAAGAGGGAGATAGGCAGAGACCAAAATGACAGGTTACACTCCTGTACCCTATAATTACAATGTACACGCCCACACCAGAAGCAGCAGCATTACTCATCTCAGTGTTTAGTCACCAGTTTAGCAACAGCTTGATGAGTGGTCAAGACAAGAATATCCTCTTATTCTTGTTCTATCAAAAAAGTTCTGAGATGGCAAAAAAACATTACCATGAAGAAACAAAACAAAGTAGACGCAAGAGAAGATTGAACTGCACAGGAGCAGTTTGCTGTTCCAATTGACTCATGCCAGGCTTGTCTAGATCTGAACACAAACATGTTAAACTGAGACATGGGAATGTCCAGACAGGGAACAGCCTCCTCACCCTGCTCTAAATATACACCTCCAAAAGCCATTTTGCTCTCACTCTCCAATGTAGTATCTCAAAGGGAGGGAGTGACCAGCTGTAAGATTTAGCTTACACTGTGAAGGAAACAGAGTTAGAGCTTTGTCCAGAGCTAGACAGCTTAAGTCTAAACCTGTTTTGAAAAATTCATGCTGACAGAGACAAACTCTCAGCAAAAAGGAAGCAATACTTCTATATCACTGCACATATGGGAAATATGAAGCTCCATCTGCTACACTTGCTTAACTTGCTAGATTTTGACTTTTTTGCAGGCTTAGTGGCTACAAAAAGTTTGTTTTCTCCAGAGTCTCTTGGCTTCTTACACCTTTTGTTGGCCCCTTGCTTTTACAAAATGGGATTGTACAGTGAGAAAAACAAAAGCAATAACCTAATTGCTTACACAGCATGACGTTCCAAAGTCCAAAACTAGTCCTTCATTATTCCTGAGAATGGTCCTGATCTCCTGCCACAGAGTGCGGAGCCAGGCAGCTTTCAGACAACAACAGAAAGCTGACAGGAGATATGCAATAACAAGTCTCTGAACAGCAGCACTTGGGAGACCTCATATTTGCCACTAGTTTAAAGATCTGAATCTGTCTGCAGCTAAGAGATACTCAATAAATGACCAGTGTACCAGAGAAGTCGCAAGCCTCCCTTGCAGCTTGATGGCTAGTTATTTACAGATTCCCTTCATCTCTTGCTTAAATGAAGAGTTCAGCATAACAAGCAATCCACTGCTTGATTAATGCTGGCTCACCCACAGCCTCAGCCTTCATCCACAGTCCCACAGAGTACCTAGAAAAAGTCACGTCCTGCTGTATTTACACATGAGAATTTACACTTGAACCTCCATCCTTCTCCACCTTGCAAAAGCCCCAGGGCAGCAGCTCCTACAATCAGCACTCAAATAAGGTCTAACACATACTCCTGACTGGTGCAGTCAAGGCAGAAATTAATCCCAGCTGAAACCTAACTTAGTTATGCTCTGAGGAAAGGTGCAGGTGGCACCTCCAAACCAGAAATTTCCCTCTTCAGCACAGATTCACCTCCTATAAAATTTTGCATCCTTTTGTGCCCCATGGCAAGCTCCTGACAAGGTAAGACACCACACCTCTTGCTAAACCAGGCAGATAGATAACACACTCATAGGTGTGAGTTTGAGACAGTGAAAGTGGCTAACATTTCACCATCCCTACTGGGCACCATGCTCCACACAACGTTGTATGGGAGGGAGGTTCCTGTAGCATGCTTTCTAGCTTTGCTTGCAGCACTTGGCTATCAAGGGTCTATTTTAAAAGCTCCCTAGAACAGCCTCAGCAAAACAAAATTAAGTAAGAAAAAAAACACCCTGAACATGCAAATTCCTAAGCCTGATATTTAAGGGCCCTGTTGGAAGCAAATATCACAGCTAACACAGAAAGTCTCCCACAGAAACCTGCAGATTTTATATACTTTACAGATTTCCCTAGTTAAACATCAAAACAGACTGGCCAGCAACCACTGCTTCTCTCCTGGAAATACATATAAGGCTGCAGTCACAGATACCCACTGAAAACTGAGGTGCACCTTCTCTAAAGACTGTGCATCAAAAGGGGTACACACTAAGCCCTGGCAAGCAATGAAAAGCAACTGTGTCATAGTTACATAGATACATAGATCCCTCTTCTTCTCTCACAGCGAGATGCAAGCATCAATAACTACCCAAAGTACCAGCTACCATTATCAAGAAAATCTGTATTTAAAGAAATATAATAAAACTGTATAAAACCCACATTTAAAATAAATTGCTTAATCTCTATTCTCAAAAACCAACTTATTTTGTTTCCCATTGATACATGCTATAAAGTACCATTGCCTTTAAGCAGATGATTCGATAAATGAGTCACTATATTCACTTGTAAGGCACTAAAAGCCAGCTAACTTGGAGTCACTAGAATTTCATGGAAAAACATCAGAAGTTAGTCAGCCCCTAACATCACAATAAGTCCTGCCATTACCCTTGGTTTATATACAAACCACTCTCTTCTAAAACACAGCACATCACAGGCCATTGCTTCAAACCAGCTGACCTCTGTGACTCCTGGAAGTTGCACATCCCTTAATCATTAGAAGAAACCCAGCAACTGCTTAGATCAAAGCTGAGATGTACATCTAGCACTCATATTCTGTCCTGTTAGTCGTTCCCAATGACAGTAATTCACACAGTTCTGAGGAAATTGAGTTACTAGGCCTCAAAATGTGGGTGCGATGTTCAGTTTTACTTAATTATTTCACAAAAAATTAAGTCACTGTCATCCATTCTAAGGACAAAAGTCAGTTCCATTGAAATAAAGTCAAATACATATATCCATAACAGTCACAGGATGTTACTGACCCATGACAGCGGCAAGCACACCATGTCACAGCCTGACTACAGTACTCTGTTCTTAAAATAACAAGATCCCATGTTGTGTAGAAGCCTAGAAATCTAGTCTTGGAAGGCAAATCATTGTGATACTCTCTTAACACAGCAAAGCCATCTTTTGTTGAATATAGCCAGGATTACTCAAGAACATGAGACTGAAGTCTTTGCACTGTGACTTTTAATATTTACAAACCAAAGTTTTAGAAATCATTCATTTCATTGCTGCAGGCATTGCAGTACCCACTGCAGTATTTTGTCCCAACTAATTTTTTTTAAATCCTTCAGTAACAAACATCTAATTAACTACACAATTTCAGTCTCCCTGTTGCCAAGAAACATATCTAGCTATTCAAGATGTTGTCAGATGTTTTAATTTACTGCTCCCTAGTTTGGACTTTCCTCTAAAGATTACTGTATCAGCAACCCAAAAAAGATGTGCAGTGAATCCTGTGTATTAGAACAGGACATAGATTTCTCAAAAAACTGCAGGACAATACCTACCTTTCCATAGTGCACTCTCATGATGTACACCTCAACCCTAGACTAGTTCTGGGCATATTAATGACACCTTCTCTGCAAGAGAAATCCTTTCTATTAAAAGGCTCCCAGTTTTCTACTACGAGTTACAGTCCTAGAGAACAAGCTGGTTAAGAAACCACACTTTTCAGGAACCCTTAACAAAAACAAAACAGTAAATCTTCAAAGATAGCAGAGTGCTGCCAACACACATAATTCAAAGGCAGAAGTCTCTCCCTCAAGTCCTCTCACCACTTGCCTTTTCTGCTGATCTTCCCTAAGCTCTTCATCATCAAAACCTGCCTTATGAGAGCATGAGTTCTGGCTATGAGAAGTCTCAATTTGGTCAGTAGTTTCCAAGAGAGGTAGACTCTCCTACATTTCCCCTCCATCATCTACTGCTCTTAGTATAAGGAGAAAGAGACTCAGATACAGCCAAAGGCAGGACTATTACTCTACAAGCCCTCTACCACCAGCCAGAGCCAAACCGAATGCTACTTGCTTTTCTGGTAACACACACTGATAAAGATCAATCTGCTACAGCTGTAAATTCAAGGGATACTGAAGCACACCTGGGCCTGCTTCAAGCTCACTTAATCCAAGATCCCTCCCTCCTAAAATGAATTCATTGATATATTCTCCCTCTCAGCACCTTTGCTACCCTATACATGCATCCCTTTTATTAGGGCCTGAGCTGGAAACATGCTGAAAAGAAACAATAACCAGCTGGTATTGGTAGTGCTGACTAGACCTTACTGTTGAGTCAGCAGTTATCAATTTAAAATTTCAAATCTGCTCTGCTCCTTTCTTTGGTGGAAAAATAAGCAGTTCAATTTCCCTTCTAGGCATATTCTTAGCAAATTAAAAACGGGACTACAATAAGTACTGATAAATGCAAGCTCCAGTTTGCCTTTACTCTCTCCCGTTTCTAGCATACCTTGTAAGTCAGCTGTGACTAGTTCTCTCTTTAGTGACCTTTCCAAAGATTCAGAAAATGCTATCTGTATGCAATAAGCACAGTAAGTCTTGCATTCTGATTCACAACTACAGAAGAGATTTGGTAGACTTCAATAAAAGTATGAATTCATTAGAAGGAGTCAAAATTATTTAACATTTGCATCATCTTTTAAAATTGGAAATACTGAAGGCGTGGGGTGAAGCAAGGATAAGAAACCCATCAGAAACAGCCAAAGATGGAAGTCTACAAAGCTTATGTAACCTTAGGTACGAAAACAAGCAAAGCTATCAATTGCTACCCAGCATGTAAAGCAACTAGAATACGCTGCACCCAAGCCAGTGGCAAGCCCTGGTTTCAGTCAGCCCTTGTCCAGTTTGGAGTTGTCACCAGGCAGGCAATTTTTTTTTCCCCCATAAGGATTTTGCTTAAAGTTTTTCAATTCAGTACTTCTTAAGAAAGAAAACTTTCAAAAAACGTCTTCAGCACTACTTGATTTCTTCTTGTTTCACTTAAGTGGATACTTTCTTTTGAACAAATGTTATATATGTGGATTAAATTAGGCTTTACTGCTCACCAGTAAGATTCTTCTGTCAATGTGAGCTTACTAAGGTACAATCAAAAGTCAGCATAGATTCATTCCAAGTTAATTTGTTAATTTTATTTGGTGGTTGTTTTTTTTGCTTGCTTTTCCAGTTTGTCAAAACTATAGATACATCTATCAAACTAGTTTATGCTCAGACTATTTTTCCACACCAGTCAATGAGAAACTTCTATGTGGATCTGCCCCATTGTGTACGGGGAGGGTACTTTGCTTCAACTGCAAAGAGAAAGTCACAGGGGAAGTTACACACTCCGCAGAGAAGGTGTCTCAAAAGTTCTACTGAGCCTCCTCAGAGGTTCACCAAAAACTGCAAGCAAGTGCCAGCTAAATATGGTATTTCCCCCTCTGTAAGACAGCTACAGTAGTGACCAAACAGGTCAGTATTATTAGGGCCCTGCTCTCCATCATGTGCAACTCCAGCTGGTGACTACCTCATACCTTTTTGGTCGGCAGGGTGAGGGGGCACATGTGGGTACTTGGAGTGCTTCTTGATATGGAAGTTCACGTTGTCCAGCTCCACGTTGAGGCTGATGGAGGCGGCTGAATCACTGTCCATTGTGGACTGGAAGCTGCTGACTGAAGTGCGCTTGCTAGGGCTGGCAGAGTCTTTTAGTGTTGGGTAAGGAGGGAAATACAGGGAGGAGAAGGGTTCAAATGGGTATTGTGAGGGTATCGTAGAGGAGAAAAATTGTCTTTATTACATAAAGACCAGTGTGCAATACTACAGGAATACAGTATTTTCATAGTTCTAATCTTTTCTTCATGTGTGCATTCTGAAGTATTGGTATTCTTTAGTGCATCAGGGCCAAAATGAAACAGAAGCCAGCCTGAGAAACAGAAGGCAGCAATTTACATGTTTCTCCTCCATTAGAAGTGTGAAGCTCAATAAGGTCCACTAAATGCAAAATACTGTATCCATTCAAGAAACCGGAGGAGCAGATAGGTTATAGCTTGCTTAGATCACTACAGCCCCGTGCACACACACAAAAACACGCACACATAAAGCAAGACATGGTTAAACTTTTATGTCCTGAAGGACTGGGGATAACAGGGAGAAGGCAGAACAACAAGAAGACTCAGACAAAACTCACTGGCTAAGTTATCTTCTCCTTCATCAGCAATCTGCTCTGTGTCACTGTCATCAAACTTGATGTCTTTGAACCAGGATGGCTCAGAGTGCCCCTCTACAGAATTCACAGAGTCACTGTCTGGAGATGGGGTTTCTGAGAACTCTGTGCTCTAGAAGACAAGGAAGAAACAAAAGCATTGAAGCAAAGCTCTGCTAAAATACTGAACAGTTTGAGAGAGCAGCCTGCTACAAGTACAGATCAGACATTAAAAAAATCAGAGGATACTCTTAGTTGGCTGAGCCAGGTTAGTCATAGAGCCACCCCTTTCGGCGTTAAACAAGAGTCTTTGGCACAGGAAATAAGTATTTCTTTACACTTCCCACACACTTAGTCTCTGCCTCCTTCCCACCTCACAATAAACTGTGACTAAATGGCACTAAAGAACAAGTCTATTCTACTGCACATTTTCTGTCACCACACGTAACGACTCATTCTACACAAAAGACAGCCCTGAAGATTTCTGGGTAAATGCAGCTCAGCTTCCTCAAACTTTAAAGCACTACTGGAAAAGGCTTACAACCCAGTTGTCTGTATACAAAAGCTGATTTAGAAAACACACAAAAAATGCTGAGAACAAGATTAGAAAAGATTCCAGTCAGCAGACAAACACCAAGAATCATTGTTTTCTTATTGCTTTTACCTGTAATGGTCTGTAGAGAGCATACTCATCTCTGAAAAGCTGATCATGATGACTGACACATTCTAGCCAGCGTCCATCAACCAGTGCTTGTCCAATGGCAATGGCTTGGACTCTAGAGGCAATAAGAATAAAGGTTGTTTAAGTCCAATTCTAAATACAAATAGTTTATGGTACAAGGATGCTACAAAAGGAAAGAGTCATTTGATACCCACTACTTGAACCATCAGTAGTACATTGCAATATTTAACCAGACACTGCTTAAAATATTGAGGAGAGACAGCAGAGTGTACTGGTTTAAGTATAGAGCTAGACAGAAGAGGCTGCCAGTACTCTAAGCTCAGCTGAAGTCTCCAACAGGCAATTAAGTCATCTTGTTTGTGCTCCTCCAATATTGTCAGCTTGAGTTACGCATACTGAATTTCTCCAACAAGTGAAAACTGTTGCTCTACACTTAAGAACCATCTCAGTTTTATCCTCCTCTCACAGAATAAAATACACCAGGTTTTTTATATTTCTTTATATTTCTGCCATCTCCACCAGAAAATTAGCTATCAAACACTATTAGTGATACACAATTCCAGGGGCAGACTTGCCCTTTGAAGTATCAGAACATTTTCAGACAGTCTTTGTAATACACTCACTGTTCTCCACACGTTTGAGTGATACTCGTCTCATAAGCTGCCTCCCACAGCTCCTAATCCAACCAGCACCTTCTGCCCTGTTATTTGGCACCATAGAGTCAGAACCCTACCTGTTCTGTAGGCAGCAGAGATCCAAATTTTCAATCTGTCTTTCTCATTCCCTTGAAAAACGAGTCTATCTCTGAAGTCTGAGGTACCCTGTACCAGCTAAAACCCACAACTTCCTTCTATGGAGACACCTGCTGTCCTAAAGTATCAGGGTTACCGTGTGGTTATGTGCCCGTTCCTGATAAGCCAGTTGACCAGCTCTTTTCCCACAATGCAGTTGGGATGTGTCCGCAGCCAGTAGCGATGGTCTTGAAACTCCATCCCACTATTGTGATGGCAGATCTTCTTCCACAGATCTTTCAGCTGGACTGAATCCTAGACAAGGGGATGTGCAAGTTACTAGTCTGACCCTAACACAGGTTTCATGGCCATCAACCTGGGTCCCCAGATCAGCTTTTAGATCAAAAGCCCTCTACAAACAAGCATAAAATCTAAGTCATTCTGCACAACCTATGCAAGAGTACAATCAGAAATAGCAAACAGACAAGAGATCTGCTTCTCATACCTTTCCTTTTATATAAAGCTGAGAATAAGGAAGAAACAGTAGGTACCCTCAAAGTTAAGAGGGGTTTGTTTTCAATATGGCAAGACTTTGTTCTGGCCAAAAGATACTCACATCATCATTACTGCCCTCTTGCACTCTATTAAAAACTCCCAACCGTGTGTGTGTCTCTCGAGGACAATGGAAACTCATGGAAGAGGGTTTCTGTATATACCTTGTACTCAGCATAGGCTTTTTGAAACACTAGTCTATAATCAAGATCAGTGGCTATCCTGGATATCATCCTAAAGGCAGTGTCAGCAGTCCCCCTTCCTTATCAGCTGCAGAGTCCAATGGATCAGTGATGGAACATGACACAGGATCACAAGATTTGATGCAACTGGTGATTCCACAGCTCACCTGCCTTGTAGTTTTCCCTCACACAGTGAATTCAGTAAATTGCACAAACTAGCAGAACACATCAAATCCTTTTAACTCAAGGATTTTGACCTCTAGTTTAGAGAAGTATGTGCATTCTTCCTCCTCCACCTTTTATTTCACAAGCAAAGCTCAATTATCTTCTCAATGGAATATGTTAAGCTTTAAATTAACTCCTGACATAGACTCATCTCCATATGCTAAAGGCATTAAAAACACAGTGTAAATTCACAGTGTAAATGTCTACATAATAGACCTGCTCGCAGAAGTAATACTACCAATCCTCTTCTGATTCAGGTAAAGACAAAATTAATTTAAACAATGTGAAGATGAAGTGCGCTGGAACTTGATCATTTCAGTCCAAGTTGTGTTCACAGCATTTTAAATCACATTTTTCCTGCATTAACACACAGGATATGGCTGTGTAAAGACGTGTCTGAAAAATGTTTCATCTTCACATGGTTAGCCATTTACAGAGACCCTAGAAAGAAGTTGTGCAACTGAACAGAAACTAAAGCATTTCTGCACCTATAGGAATATCTGGGTGTGTTTTGCTGACAGCAGATAAATACCTGACAACACAGAAAATAGCCTTCCTCATTTCAAATTGGCAGTGGGAAGAGACTTTGAATCATTTAATGTATGAAAAACACTTCCTTTTTCTCAAAAGAAAACTGTTTTCTACTGAACATTGTGTGCAGTAACTGTCATCTACAGCAGTGCCTCTGTGGGGAAGAGATAATGGGATTACACAAAACACCATGGCACATTGATTTTTCTGTGTGGTACAGTTGATACACC
>VZTY01004641.1:0-68635 GCA_013400935.1 Turnix velox
CTCCAGAACTGGACACAACAGTCTCAAATGCATGAAACTCCTCCCTTTCAGCTTCACAGTGACAGACAACCTGTAGGCTCCAAGATGCCATCCAAGTGTCTAGTGGTGACAAAATCTCATGGTAAGATCAAGATAAAAATGTAAGCTTTAACCTAGAGAACTAGCTGATCTCAATTAGACAGCAGAGCAGTTAATAACTGATTAATTGATGCATGTATTTCTCTACCTCACATGGCCCCTGGAAAACAAAAGCATTAGTTTTTTTGCAGAATGTAGGAGCTGATTTATCAGAGGAGCCACTCAGGATGTCAGTTGAGAGCAAAATAATTTTGTGTATTTTACTAAATGCAATTCATCAGAAGCTGTGCAGATTAACTGGGTAGAACCACAATGAACACAGTGGCATCTGCAGATAAAAAGTGACAAATGATGATATTACTCCTGCTCTCTGATTCATTGGGAACTACTCAGAAGCCAAGCGTTTTCTTCAAACAAATTGTTCCATGAAGACTGAACAGTGACTATAAAACAACAACAACACCTTCTTTGCAATGGTTTTTAATATTGTTGTACATAAAATGTAATTTATATGGTACTAAGGGTTTTTCTTTGTCCTACAAATCATCTTTGGAAAATGCTGTCTTCTCAACGGTTCATCAGACACATCTCAAACATTTTTATGATTATTGGTAAGTGGAATTAGAGCACCTTGTAGTAGTTTTATTACATTTTGCACAACTGTAATGGATTACAGAGAGGCTCACACTGCTGCAGTTCAGGCTGCAGAGCAGCTTCTAAGCCAATACACATTTTTTCAAAGGTTCTTTGCTTTTTGGGAAAATTCACAGATTTGCTTTGAAACAAACCATGCCTGATCTCAGCTGAAAGTAGGAACAGTGGAACTTTGCTGCATTAAGAAAGCACCCTGCTTTGGTGCATTAAGAAAACCCCTTAGGTGTGTAAATGCCTGACCTTCATCACCTTTTTTTATTTCTTGCTTTTTCTTATGATTAGAAGGAGGTCTACTGTGCCTTCTGGAGCCATTAACATAGTAGAAGAAGGGGGGATTCATGTTATTTAATATTGGGTGGTGGTGGTGTTCATGTGGTCTCCCATGATATGCAGTGCTGCTAAGGGAGTGCCTCCAGACCTGCACTTATCTGTGAAGGCAGCTCTTGGCTCTTGTGCCCATAGTGGTGCCAGGCTCCTATGTTTATGGCTCTGCAGTTGGGTGGCTGGGAGTGACTTGAATGCAGCCCTGAAGAGAAAGACTTGGGGGCTGTCAGTGGATGGCAAACTCAACATGAGCTGCCAGTGTGCACTTGCAGCCAAGAAGGCCAACCAGATCCTGGGCTGCATCAAGAGGAGTGTGACCAGCAGGTCAAGAGCTCTACTGGGCTCTGGTGAGGCCTCATCTGGAGTTACTGTGTCCAGTTCTGGAGCCCTCAACATAAGAAGGACATTGAGCTGTTGGAGCAGATCCAGAGGAAGCCACGAAGATGATCAAAGGGCTGGAGCAACTGCCCTATGAAGACAGGCTGAAGGAGTTGGGGTTGTTCATCTTGGTGAAGAGAAGGATCAGGGGAGACCTCAAAGTAGCTTCTCAATACCTGAAGGGGGCTACAGAAAGGCAGGGGTAGGACTTTTTAATAGGATATGTGATAGGACTACTTGAAATAAAGGATGTAAATTGGAATGGGGTTGACACAGGCTAGACATGAGAAAGAAATTCTTTACGGTGAGGGTAGTGAAACAGTGGAAGAGGCTGCCCAGAGAGGCTGTGGATGCCCCCTCTCTGGAGGTGTTCAAGACCAAGCTGGACAAGGCACTGAGCAGCCTGATGTAGTGGGAGGTGTCCCTGCCTATGGCAGGGGGGTTGGAACTTGATTATCTTTAAAGTCCCTTCCAACCTGAAATATTCTATGATTCTATGTTTTTCCATGACAGGAAATCTAAGTGCTGTTGAATGGATTCATTCCCTATCTTAGCTTCATGAAGCTTAGAGGTCCCAGAGACCAAATACCTGGTCTTTTCTCTCTCCTGCATCCCAGCTAGAAGGTGAGCTGAATCATTGGTAGAACAGTTGTTAGAGCACCAATCTTTTTTCTTAGTCAAAAGGACCTATGTCCATACTGGATATGTTTTGAAGTTAAGCATGCACACAAGTGCTTTGCTGAGCAGGGATTGATTAGCATATATGCTTTGGGGCCTTAGTTAATTATGTGTCAGGGTCTGGATAATTGGCATTATGCTGAAGATATCTAATAGCTTTCTTCTGATAAAGCTGAACATGCACAGCAGCCCTGAACTGTAATTTCATATGATAATGGCAACTTCATCAAAGTCTATGGAAAAAACCAGAAAAATGTTGGGATCCCTGAGTCCTTGTGAGTGGACTGAATTAGTGGCTGCTGTCTGTGATCTGATAAAAAGCAGTTTCAGTGCATTTTTCCACTAAAATACTTCCTTACTTGAGTGGAACCAAGGATCCCCAGCACAGCTGGCAGATGCTGAGTTTCCCTGGTGTATTGAGGTACATTTTCAGCCATTACTCAGAGTTACGCAGACAAACAGGGGCACAAGACAACTTCACTGCATAAATAAGAGAGTTTATGGTGCCTTAGATGTGTTTTAAGCATTAGTCTGGTGCCTGTAGTGCAGGACACGCACTGAAGTTTGGGTATAATAAAAGCCTGCTACTGAGCCTTCTGCTCTGTATTTTCAGAGTTGCTGAAAACTACTAAAAGCAGCTAAAAATCTTACAAAATGTGCACATTAACTAAATACCAAATAAGAACCTGTATGGAACCTCTGTTTTTTCATTCCTACTCACAGGCAGGGTTTACAACTTTTCCTTCCTGCTGCTTCTTTCTTCTCAGTCATTCTGCAGGGCAGCTCTGAAGTCTGTGTGTGCACTTGTGAGATGTGTTGTGTTGGGAAGAAATGTGTTTTCTTTGCACCTAAGAAAGCATTGAGGTGTACGTTTGAGGTTTCCAATGTGGCTGTGGAGCTCAGTGTGTTCTGTGTTGTGGAATATGGGAAAGTAATTCTGTTCAATATTAATGTAGCCAGGGAGTCCAAGGTGGCTGTAGGGTTTTCTCTACCTCTAAGGGCCTGCAAGAGCCATAGATGAACCAATGACTTAGACCCCAAAGATGCAAAGAAGGGTATTTCTACCAGCAAAGATGCTGGAGGGTATTTCTATATGGGAACTGGCTCAGTTTGCCAGTGGCAAAATGGTGTGAGAAAAGTAGCAGGAGTTTTGTAGAGAGGACAGATGGCATGGATCTTTTTATCTCTTTTATGGGCTATGGAGAAGCTTGTTCTGTAAGAAGAAGTATTTGCCACATTCTACCGTATTATTTCCAACCATTTATGAGACTGAATTATGCTTTTCCTTTTCTGTAGCTTTTTTTATTTTGGTTAAATTAATTTTCTGATGGCCTCTAGCACAATTCTTGCAGTTCATTTGTACATTGGTAGGACTAGCTGGCATAAAAAAGAGGTTAAATAGCTTTTCTTAGTTTATAAACATACTGCTGACATAAATATTTAAGTATCTTTTACTGGCTGCTCCTCTTCATGAGAGTGCTAAATATCAAGAAAAACTGAAGTAAATGCTTTATCAGGGAACCCTAGGGAGAGGTAAGAAAAATAGTCTTTAAAATAGAAGCAGAGTAGTAATTTATGTTTTTACTTAATTCTGTTTCCCAGGAAATTATCCTGTTTTATAGTATAAAAAGTGATCTTGCCCAAAGGGGAGATATACTTTAATAAATTTTGTAGAACCTTAAATCAGGACTTACTGCTTCTTGAAGAAGATGGAATGGATGTTAGAACAGCATAAAAGAAAACAAAGCATCTTTGACAGTCCTCTGAAGTTAAGCAAATGGCATGACATTGTTAAATGGAAGGTAGGGAAGGGGTTGTAGTCTTCAAGCAGGTTTCCTTCAGAGGGAAAAACAAAGCCCCAGGGCAGTTTGTGAAGAGTTAAAGTTACAATCCGGAGAGCTGAAGGGTAGCTGCCTAAACTAGAAACTTTTGTTAAGCAAGGCAAAGAGCAAAGTAGGCACAGATGAAGTCAGTGATGTCCTCTTGTCCTTGATGGTCAGAACTGGTGCCACCTTCTTTAACTTTAGTCAGCCACTTCAGGTGAGGTTCTTTGACTGCATCAAACTTTGGAATCTCCCTGTGATCCCTTTATAGTCAGAATTCCAGTGATCAGTAGCAGAGATTGGATCACCTTCTTAGAGTAAGTATCTGCAGCAAGCCAGAGGGACTGTTCTTAAGGTCCTTTTATGATAAGGAACAGAATTTTTGAGCAATACCTCAGCTGCAGCAAGTTCCAGTGGGTGCAGAGCTGTGGCATGGATGGAAAGTTTTTGAGCCATGTTGCTCAGTCTGGGCCATCTCCCATACTTTGGTGCTGTGCTTTAATGGCCAAGTGTAAGTCCTTCAAGAGAGAGAAGAGCTGCATTAATGTGTGTGAACAGGGCACAGGGATGTGTCCATGCCCTCCTCACCCTGCAAAGCCACCCAGGCCCTTTGTTCAAAGAGCTATTGCGTCTATCAGCAGGAGATGAAATTGAGGTATCTAAATTTAATGAAGGGTGTACTGCAAACAAAGTAGGAGGAATGTTAATTTAATGATATTTAGGGAGCTAATAGAGAATCACAAAACTTGTGGGAATTGACAGCAGTGAGGATTAAAGAGTTGTGAATAATTAACTTCTTGCTACCAGATAATGAGAGGCAGTGTGGCTGAACCTCTCCTCTGCATCTTCCCTGCTTTGTGTGACTCACATCCACCTTAGATTATGGAACCTGCAACAAAATCTACATTGCTTTACTAAGAACTTTTCAAGGGCAAAGAAAAAACATTGAAGGATGCATTGTAGGTGCTGCTGCTTCACAGACAGTGAGAATTTGCCCAGTTCACATTGGTACCCCAGGGATTTCTGCTGCAGGTTGGTGAAGATCATGGTGTTCCTTCAGTGACTTTGTTAGAAGTGTCCCTTCTGTCTGTCTAAATGAGCATAGTTCTATCGGAGACATCCACTCTGTTTTAACCAGCCCATGTGAGCTATTCCCAGCTCCTTGCCAGTGCTCTGCCTGTGCCCCCAGTAGCATCCCATTGAAATTGTCCCTCCTCAGACATCTGGGTCCTGCTCCTCCCTTCTTGCCAGCCAGGTAGGATACCTGGAGTATTGTGTCCAGTTCTGGAGTCCTCAACACAAGAAGGACATTGACCTGTTAGAGCGGGTCCAGAGGAGGCCATGAAGATGATCAAAGGGCTGGAGCAACTGCCTTATGAAGACAGGCTGAAGGAGTTGGGGTTGTTCAGCTTGGTGAAGAGAAGGCTCAGGGGGGACCTCAGAGTAGCTTCCCAATACCTAAAGGGGGCTACAGAAAGGCAGGGGTAGGACGTTTTAACAGNCAGGGGGGTTGGAACTCGGTGATCTTTAAGGTCTCTTCCAACCTGAACTGTTCTATGATTCTTTGGTTTTCAGTGGCAGGAAATCTAAGTGCTGTTGAATGGATTCATTCCCTGTCTTAGCCTCATGCAGCTTAGAGGAACCAGAGACCAAACACCCGGTCCTTTCTCTCCTCTCCATCCTAGATAGATGGTGAAGTGAATCATTGAACTATGTAAGACCATTGTATTAAAATGTCTGTATGTCTTGAAGTAGCCTGAAAGAATGGCTTGGATTGGTGCTGCCCAGGCTGGCAGCAGAAAAGCCCAGACAGACGATGCAGCCCAGCACTCTCTCATGTTGTGTGATTTTGAGCTTGCATGACTTTGACTTTCTGCTTCTTCCTGTTCAATGCCATCTCCTTCATGCTGCTGCTACCAAGAAGCAGAGCCAAGGATTGCTCTGGTGGCAGATTTCAGGCTGATAACAGCCTGTTGACAAATGGTGCAGGTAATACAGAGCTTGTTTACATTCTGCTTTGCTCAGCTCTGCTATCAACCACCAGTTGGTTCTGGTTTTGTTATTAACAGGCTGCTATAGAGACCTTAGCATGAGGTGCAATGCAAATTAAAGACAAAGAGATGTACCCAGTAATTCATTGCTTTTATTGCTTTTAATTTGGAGTTGGGAGAATATCACTTTCTAGTACAGCATTTGGTGCCTGGCCAAATGCTAAAATTAGATGTTCATTATCCCCTGTTTACTACTTGCGTGCAGAGATAAATATTGCTCATTGAGTCATTGTTATTACCTTAGAACTAGTTCAGCTGCCCTATAAACTCCTGCCTTAATTGAAATGGGCAAAAGGTGTGTCAAGTGCAGAAAGCAGAACAGGTCACAGAGATGATGCTGTATACAACTTGATCAATTTTTATTGTTTACTACCTGGAGGAAAGCATTACACTTAACTTCTGGGTAAATATGGCAGGGCACAACTTCATTTTTAATCCTCTGCATTTATTATCCCACTTTTACCTCCTGCAAGTTTTGTTTTCTTGACAGGAACAGATCCCAGTGTAGCTTATCTCACAAGGACATTGATGATGAGGATGTGATTTCTCCAGAATAGGAACTCTCTGTGGGAAAATTATCTAAAAAGCTTCTCCTTACCACTGTTCCCTTGCCTCAATGGCTCTGATAAGCAAGTAACAGGGGACAGCCACAGCTTGTGCACAAGAACTTGCAATTTGTGACACTGTGGGGAAATTTGCGGGGGGGGAGGGAGAGAGAGGGGCAACAAGGGCCTGCATGGGTAGGTATAGCAATTCAATACCTGGGGAAATAATGGGAGAGACAAGATTTATATATGATGTTGCATACTCATAGACTCATAGAATGGTTTGGGTTGCAAGGGAACTTCAAGATCATCTAGTTCCAACTAGGATGCTCAATATCTTATCCAACCTGGCCTTAAACACCTCCAGGGACTGAGGAGACATCCACAACCTCTCTGGGCAACCTCTTCCAGTGTCTCACCACTAGCAGATAGAGAGACATCCATAGCCAATGCTTTGGGACTAATGATGCAACATTTAAGTAATGAGTAAATCATAGATTGGCCCAAGAAATCAACAGTCAGGACTGTGGTTTCAAGTGAGCACCAATACCCATCTTGCTGAATTGCTTTGGTTCATTTATATCTTAACCTGGTGCTCTGGAGTGAGTTTTTCCACCTTATTTGTGACTTGCAGCTGTTCAGAGGACCAGGCCTTGGTTTGGATCCCCACACCAAGTGGGGATTTGGAGTGCAATTGTGAATGCCTGGGAAAGAACTTCTGCTGCAGTTTCCTCCAGAGGAAATAATTTTTGCTCATGCCAACACTCTGCTGCAGACCAAACCCATGCATTGAAAGTCAAGATCATTTGGAGATTCACCTTTAAACCTTTCTCTTGAACCAAGACTCCAAGCTAATACAGTTGTAGCCATGGCAGATTAAATATAACTCTGAGTTTTTCCACATATGCCCTGCCTGCAATACCTAGGGCAGATAGTCTGCTTGCACTCTCTCTGTGTTTTGGAGGCAAATGGGAAAAAATTCTGAATTAGAAAATACCACTGGAATGGCATATAGGAATTGAGCTGGAGTTGAATTGAGTTGTAAATTTCTTCCTTTATGATTTGGCTGGATGAGCCATGGTCTTGAGCTGGTTCCTTGAAGCTGTGAAAGCTTCATTGCCTGCAGCTCATCTGGGGTTTGGGACAAGTACCAGGGGAAAAAAAGCCAGCACCAAACCTATCAGAGTCTGATAAAGGACATTAAAGCCTCTATTTTTTTGGTATATTTTGTGTTCTGCTTTTGTTTCCACTCTCTTCCTCCCTCCTCTGCTTTTAATTCACATTGCTCTTAGGTTTTGTTTTTTTTTTTCATTTAAAGTTTGAAATTATCCTAAGAGAACACTTTGAGTACAATTTTCCAGCATAAAGCTGTTATTAAGCATTTTGATCAGCCCTGTGGTTGTTGAATTCTTAAAGATTTCCTCTATGGCATGGTAATTCAGACTTTTAGAAACGAAATTCCTTATGAAAGGACTTAGTGGTTAGTTATAAAAATAAAAAAAAAAGAAAAAGATGTGCTTAGCAATAAACTCACACTATGATGTCTTTAATTCCATATTAATACATAATTGAATAACAAAGTTGCAGCCTAATGTTTTGGATGCTGCAGTTTTACACAGCCATAATTTAGCCTGTAAAGTTACCCAGCTTTCTTAATCTCATCACAGTATAAAACTGGTGTTTCATTATTGGAATGAAGTTCTATATCGACAGCACTGAAAACCTTCAGGACATT
Source organism: Turnix velox (assembly GCA_013400935.1). Lineage (NCBI taxonomy): Eukaryota > Metazoa > Chordata > Aves > Charadriiformes > Turnicidae > Turnix > Turnix velox. The sequence continues at coordinate 8,267 of VZTY01004641.1, forward strand.
TTACTAGGAGCTAAAAGTGTTGGTTTTCTTTCAGCATAAAGTTAGACAAAATGATGTCTTCCAGTGCTGTAGATAATATGTAAAATCTGAGCTTTATTAGAAAAAAAAGTTTATTTTAAACTGAGAGTAGAATAATCATAAAGCCAGCATCTGGAATTGATACTGTGATGTTTATGCTCCACATTCCTATTTTTATTTTTATCTTCTGGAATCTGAAATCTTTTCAAAAAACATAGAAAGCTCTCTGTGAGAGATGCTCACCAACCTATTTTGAATGCAGCAGAGACAGGTTTCACTTTACAACCCTCTTTTTGCAAATCTTCTCTGTCCTTTAGATTCAGTTCCTTCTGGCTCCCTCTTATATGAAAACATTTCTTATAGAACAGTCTCCCTGACTTTAATGACACACAAAACAAATACATAATTGTGCCTGTTCCTGTAAGTCACAACCATTTCCATAGTACAGAAAGAATACACAAGCAATTTGTCTGAAAGCCCTGTTAATGCAGTGGCTGCTGCTGCTTCCAGGGCTGTTTATGTAGATTCCTTAGAGCTTAGGCAAGAAAAATAAATTAAACTCACAAAGTGGAGACCATCAGATAATTTTGAGGCTCTCTCATTACCTGTAAGCAGAGCTTTTAAGCAATGCCTTAGATAGGTGCAATGTTCCTAAGCTGTAGAAGATTTTACCAGTTTTCAAGCAAAGCATGTTGAAAAATGGATGAAATAGATATTACATGGACAGTTAATTTGGGAATCTAGCAAAACAAATGCTGCATATAAAAGCAGAGGCAGGTTCAATTCTTAACAGGAGCTGGTAGGATTTGAAAAGCCTTGCTGGGAAAGGAGGTTATCTTTTCAAAATGCTCATTCAGCAAAGCCATGTTGCCAGAGGCAAAGGCTGTGGGGAACACCCTGGGCTCTGTGTACAGCACCATAAGGTGGAGTCTGGTCTTGCGTCCTCCAAAATGTAGCCTGTGAGCTTTTGGGACTAACTGGTCAGAGCTAAGACAAAGAGAAGTACAGAAGGTGATGTTATTTTGGACAATTTCCAGGAAAAAAACCCATATCCCTTGGTATATTGCATGTTTTTTTGTATTTCTGCTGCCTTCAAATGTACTGTTGGGCATCATAAGCCTCAATTTGTTGGTGGAAATGCACCATGTTATCACTTTTCATATATTTCTGTCCATTTTATTTTTGAAAACCTACTCATAAAAATCCATACCTGTTCCACCAACAATTTTAATAGAAGTTCAGCCTTAGCAGAATCCACATTCAGCAAGCTGCTGCACCTGCCCAAATCCATTTACAGAGAAAAATAGTCTTTCTGTTGCTGCATTAGAGATAGGAAGGAATGAAATAAATCCCATGTGTAAAAAAGAGAATACTAATGGTGAAGTTTCTGGAACTTTGTGTGCACCAAGTCAATAGGTCCAAGGTATTTCTAACACATAATGTTCAGATTTGGACCCTTGGTGCTTGGAGAACCTTAAAATTCAACTATTCCTCCTCCCTCCCTGAAAAAATGACAAATTCAGATTGGACTTATTTACTGTGAAATTGAGGAGTCTATCACTGAATGGAAGGATTTTCCATATTTTCTTCCATTACTCTGAGAAGTATTAAGATAAATTATACTTCTGACTGAAGGATTTGTTTTTCCCTTTTTATTTTATAGCTTGCTCTTCAATGAATCCTTTCTATCATAGGCTTGAGTACATTGCAGATTGGACTATTCTACCTCTGAGACAACACCCTGAAATTTTTTGTGTACAATTTTAGCCTATAATTAGTGTTCAGTCACCAGAAATGTCTTTCCACCATCTTTCTCTTTGTCACTGAGAAGAAAAGCTAACCCTCACCTTGTCTCTCAAGAAACTGCTAATTCCTTGAAAAATATTTTAGATTCCCTTCAATATGCATGTAATTATCTGTGTGGGTGTGCCTCAGTGTGACACAGCACTGAAGGCTGACAAATGGATTCCCTATAATTTTGAAATTCCCTTGGCAAATGACAAGTGACTGAAAACTTGTGTTACCTAAACTCCTAGATCAAAGGATGACTTTCTGCTAGTGCTCAGCTGTGTTACACAGGATGGGAGTGAAGCACCTGGCTGGATGCAAGGATTTATTCTTGTATTCCTTTCAATAGCAGATGTATTAAAATTAGCAGCTTCAAATGAGGTTGCATTTTTTTGTTTATTTAATTGCAGTTACCTTTTTACAACAGTCTCTATTCTAAATGAAGTTTCACTGCTATAATCAGGCAATGGATCCCTTTCCTTTGAAGCACAAAGAAACAAGCAATTTTTGAAGATGTTTTTGTGTATCCATGATTTCAAGTATTAGTTGCTACAGAAAAAAATAAGCTGTTTTCAACCATTTAATGTATTTTTTTTACAGCTGGAAAGGCATGTATATGTGTATAAGGTACATGGAAGAGAAGATGTATTTTTAGCCATGTACAAGGCTACAGAGACACATCCTGTTATCTCTAAGTTTTTGTTTTCCAAGTTTCTCACTTACTGAGGTATCCATGTCATGGGTAATGCTGAAGGATATTTTTATCTCTTTTGTCATCTTATCATTTTCTATCCCCTCCAAGCTTCTTGGCAATAAAGTGCTTCACAAGTTTTACTCTTAAAAACTGTAGCAATTCATTACGATCTGCTTCATTTGCAAGCTGCTTTCTGATGATCACCAGGAGCAAGTGAGAAACTATCTGCACAAACTGCAATAAGCCTTAAGGCAATTACTCCTTTCCTCAACCATCCATGGAAAATCCTATCTCTGCTCACTTAAGAAAATGTAATACTTTCCCTTCTTTCAGGGCTTATGTCTTGCTTTGCTGATGGGATGTTCCCATCTTAGTCATTATATTGTGGGAAAGCCCTTTAAGGCTCTGATGCCACCAACTGTAAATACATAAATAATCCACTGATTTGTGTTTAGTCCAAGTTCACTCAGTCTTTTTACACTCCTTCAGTGTTGGCTCATAGATTCCCAGTCAGTCCATGGTTGAAATAATTTTTAGAAAGTAAAAAAGCATGTGCATATGATTTTAAAGCACTAATCTTTTTATATGTCCAAGTTGAGGCTATTCTAAAGAAGTTGTTTCACTGTTGGTTTTATTATCTTAATGTCACAGTGGTTGAAATTTCATCAGTCTGAAGATTCCAGCAGAACAGGGCACCTAAGGGCATCAGTAAGTTGCATGTGTTTGGTTTATTTAAAAATGTTATAATATATATGCATATACTCAAATATATCTGGAGGTGGGATGGAACTGGATGATCTTTAAGGTCCCTTCCACTCCAAACCATTCTATGATTCTATGAAGCTGATGATCACTTATTCTTAAAAGCATTGTATGAGTTTTATCTAGGTTCAAATGCAGGGGATGTGATATTGAGAAGTGAAGAGTCTCAGTCTTCCCTAAAGTCCATCTTTTATTGAGATACAATTGCCAGATGAATTGCTTTTTCAGGGTAGTCACCTAGGTTTTGTCTTTTATTCTTTTTCCTTCTGATATTTTTAGTCTTGTTTGAGAGGTATCAGTAAACTTGAGCTGCCTACCATGTAATTCCTAGTTTAAGATCACAAAAACATGTCATCTCAGGAGATGGACATTGAAGGAGGAGCCAATAGCTTTCATTTCCTAGCATTGCCACTTCAAGAATGTTAACTGACAGTTTAGTGTCAGCAATAGATGCAATGTCATGGTGTATTTTTCTGAGCTTCCTGCATCCACAGCCATTTCTGTCTCCAGATGCCACCAAGGCATGACACTGGTCACCCTATTTCTGCATGTATGAACCATTGACAAGGAACTAGAACTGGCTTTTGACATGGCAATGGGGATGTAGTGCTGGGCATGATGTCTACACTGTTGATGCAAATGGAGCTTAGGTAGGTCACAGCAGCTGGACACAAAGACTATCTAGGAGACTCTGAAATGCAGCAAATGCAGGTATTGGTAACATGTTTGAGTGTTCAGTGATGCTCAAGTGTTACAAGTATATATCAAGTGCCTTGTTGTATGTCTTCTATCAGAAGAAAATATTGGGTTATATATATATAGCTTTAAAAAGGGGATATATTATCTATTTTTACTTTCTTGTACGTCTTCAGAACCTTTTTTTTTTAATAACAAGTAGTAAGATTGAAGTGCAAAACTGAATTTATTTCGAGATTAAAGATAGGATAGGATATCACAGATTACTACTGCTGAGCTACCCTTCAGGGAGTGATATCATACCTGAAGGATGTTTGCAGCCTTAGATATCTTCCAAGAGTATTCTCAGTGTTTACTTTAATGTGTAAGATCCTAGCAACAACCACCTTCTCTGAGGTAGGTTCATTGATGACTGTCAGATTTTCCTATTGCATGGCATTTAATTCCTGAATGCAGGAGAAAATCATAATTTTGTAATACTTAAAAAGGAAGTGAACTCTTACAGCTTAGGTTGACAATTCAGTGAAGAGTTGTCGGATTCTACAGAACTGGACAATTTTTGTAGAAAAAGGGCTCTCTCATTTTTTTAATTCCCACCACCTTCTGTTAGAGTATGGGATGTGTAGCCCCCTTGCCTACACCCCAGCCTCTCCTTTATCTGTACTCATCACCATTATCCTCTACCAGAGCAACAAATACCAGATTGCAATTCTAGTTAGAATGTGGTCTGTCTGACTGTAGGAAAGTTTATCTTTTAGTTCATAATGGTATTAATATGTTTGTGTGTTAACACAATATTTTAAGCTGGTCGGATCCACCCTTAGGGAAAAGACAAGGACAGATGCAGATCTCTACATGAATTTGATTATCACTCCTACTTTACATACCCTTGCTGAGTGTTTTATCAAAAAATATGGTGAAATCAGCATCAGTAGTGGTCAGATTTTCTAAATTAAGAGGAGAAGCAGATGTAATTTAAGTTAATCACAGGAATGAAAAAATAAACAGCATAATTAAGGTATAAATCATATCTTTCAATAGGAAAACAATGCTTCCTTTTTATACCTTCACCCCTTGGTTCTTTTTATGCACAGAAGAGCAGAAGGACATGTTAAATGTGGGCATACTGAACTGGACATACTAAATTCAAGATACTAAATGCAATTCAGTACTTAATGCAAGATTCAAATGTATGTATTCAATAGTAAATGCAAGATTCAAGTGTATGTTGGATATCCTATCTACACTACATCCAGTTTGCTGCAGATCTCATGGGGGGTCGCAGCAGCTGGGAATACAGAGCTCTCCAGGAAAGATGCTTTCCAAGGAACAGAAGTGAGTCACATTCTAGGAGCTCACGAGGCTCAGAAGTCAATAGGACTGTGTCCTGTAAAAGAACAATCCTTGCAAATACATACTCTGAAGGAAAAGCATCTTTTTTCAGCACTGGTGACCAGAGGGATTCTGAGAAGATAAAGAGAACCCAACGCAACAAGTAGTAATCATGGGCTATCCTTTAACATGTGTTTCTCCAAACCTTAATGGGTCCAGTTCTGAGGTGATATGGATTATCAGGCATTTCTTTTTCCTTGGGGGAGTGGATTTTTTGGACTACATCATGTTTTTAGCTCCTACATCCTAGACAGTGGCATTATACTTTAGGCAGAGCACAGCAGTATCATTAGTCAAATAGACATGAGGCTGTGTAACTGTGGGGTTACACCTAGGAGTCAGTGGAACCAGAGGGCAACCACACAGGATATACAAGTCCATTGAGTTACTTCTGAGGTCTTTTTGCCCATAGAGTTATGGATGATGTTCAGTTGGTCAAGTGTATTCTGTAGAGGTGAAGTTTGCTGAAGTACAAATGAGAAAGCTATACTTGCTTGGGCCTGATCCCATTACAAATGTCCTGAATATTACAGTTATCCTCTGCCTGCAGACCTCAAAGTCAGGCTGCTTTCAAAGACAAAGTGAATGTGAAGAAAGATCTGACCAGTACCCAGCTTCACAGAGAAAATAGATGTGACTGGCTCAAGTAGTGATCTACTTACCCTGAGGTTCCTCCTGCAGTTCCTCCAGGGATGATTCTGCTATACAAAACAGAATCATAGGATAGTTTGGGTTGGAAGGGACCTTAAAGATCATCTAGTTCCAACCCCACTAAGACAAGTCCCACTAAGACTGGATATAGATAAACTAAACAAGTATTTCATCACATGAATATTTGTTAAAGAACATCTTAAGAATCCTTATGTTTGTAGACTTGTGAGAAGGGAGCATTTTTGCACTACTTACTCCATTTGAGAATTCCAGTGAGCCAACAAGCAGTTGACCTTGCTCAGTTCATATATTTTGAATTAAACTCCAAAAACTGATTCTGAACAAAATTCCTTGCACATTCAGTGGGAATCCTGCAATATGCCACAAGCAGTATTGGGGAAAAAAACCCCACAAACCAAACCACAAACCTGTTGATGAACAACTTCAAGGCAAGATTAGAGTCAGAGGTCAGAAGTCCTATCATGCTGGGTGCAGTTTGGGAAGCCCATTCACCAGCAGCAGGAATTCCCCTACCTTGGAAGGAACTGAAGGTGAGATTAGGTAACTCATGTTTTAATACAGTGTAAGACACAGGTCAGCAGATGCATTTGCTTAAAATGATTCCCCTCTACTCAGCTGTTTTGGATGCAGTGGAGGAGGATTCCTGATTACTACAGTAGTAAAATAGACAAATGCAGCAATGGTGTCTCAAATCTGCTGCTAAGTGGGGCATGCCAAATTGCTTCACTTTCTGCACACTCCAATGTTTTTTAGATTTTTGATCATATTTTCTCTTTCCTAAGTGTCTAGTTTGTTTTGACATTGAACAGAATGTGAAAGTAAGGGATTTTTCTTTGGATTTCTTTTACTTTTTTGGATGCATGCAACAACAACAATTCATTGTTGGGCAATCCAAGCCTGATCTTGAGGTCTGTGTTATTTCTGAGTTTAGCCCAATGCTAATCCAGTCCTCGTTTGTCATGTGAAAACAGTGCAACTGGGCTTATTAATCCAGTTAAACCCCTCAAGTATGGAAGGGTTTTGTGTGTGAGACTTCTATGGTGGCAACTTCTTTAGTCAACTAAATGAGCATAAGTGAACTTTGTTTATCATTGGCATGCACTGAACTGCTCCCCTGAGTGTGTGCATCATCCTTCACCACTGCCTGTTACATCACATTAAGCAAATGGCCAGTGTCACATCTCCTGCCCACTTTGCTGAGTAAGTTAATGAGCTCAGACCTCTGTTTCCATTGTGCATTAAATGTGGCCAGCCTCATCTGAAACTCTTGTCACATTTTGATTAATGAGAGTATTAGATTCAGATCCTGTGATGCAGCAAGAACAACTAATATTACAAACAGTTGAGTTTCTGTCGATATATGTAAAGCGCAGCTTGAGGAGGCTTGTATCTGACTTTTGAAACCTCCAAGTTTTAAAGAAATCCATGCATGTATTCTCTTTATGATCAGAGGGGAAAGACTCAGTTCCAGGTAAGCACATGTGGGTCCAAAATCATAGAATCATAGAATAGTTTGGGCTGGAAAGGACCTTAAAGATCATTGAGTTCCAACCCTCCTGCCATAGGCAAGTTAAAATAACTTCTCTTGAAAATAGATCACTTTTATTGAAGTGACACCTTGTTTACTGGGATGAAGTAAAGAAGAGCATCTTATCAAAAAAAGGTTTCAAAAGAATAAACATTCACTGGAAGTTTGCTTGAGTAAGTGGATGAAAAGTCCAACTGAGAAGTAAACTGTACACAACAATATAGTTAAGGAAGTTATAATTACTAATCTTGCTTTATTTTAATTTACAGATAGGTGGGGAAGGGGAGGAAATTAAAGCTTTTTTAGAAAATAGGCATGTTTCTGGTGAAGAATTTTATTCCCCAGAAATTATTGTTTTCCACTGGAACTGACATACTCTCTGATTCTGATCATTCCTCTTGCTGGCAGTTTGTGCTGCACCTCTGAGTATTTGCTTTTGGTATGAGCTTGGTGTAGAATATTGTGGTGGTGTTTCCTCACTGAGTATCTCTGTGTGTGTCAACAGTGACTTTAATCCACTGTAGTAAATTGATGACCATCCTAATCCCCTTTGTGCTCAAGATAAGGCCAATGGATTCTGAAATGAAGAAATCAATAGATAATTGACAGTTTGGAGGGGATGAAAAATGAAGCATGAGATGTGAAAAAGCTCCACAAGACAGACACAAATCTGATGGTGAACATGGCCTTGGGTAAAGCAACTTTTGGATTTGCTCCATCTTTCCCAGAGAACTGGTGACTGTTGCATGAATTTTCTGATAGTTATACTTAATTTTTTTTTCTTAATGTGATATTGCTCAGGTGACTGTTTTTGCTTGTCTATTTTGCCTCCTTTTCTCCGTGTTTTAGCAGTTCTCTATAATTAGCCTATTGTTCTGAGCCTGCCAAACTTGTCCTCCTGCCTCTACTTTCTCTCTTTTTACCTTGCTTCTGGCATCATTTTACCTTTCATCCATTGCTCCACTCTTCTCAAGTCATTGTCTTGTGTACTAATTGCAATTCTTATCTTTCTTTAAATCTCAATTATTCTCTAAGGCTATAATAAAAATCCTCCAGGCTGTAGCAAAACCTTTCAAAACTGATTAGTGCTTCTTGCACTGACATCAGCAGTCTCTGGAAGAGTCAAAGCTTCTTTTCCTGAATGTGTTAATTCAATAAACTGCAAGATTTTGCTGGTGAACAGCCTTGTTTTCTAGCCTGCAAACTCTAAATATTAAGTTGGCTTATGAGTGGGTAACTGTTAGTTTACTAGAGCTGAGCCAGCCAACGCTGAGAAGAGCTGCAGAAGGGAGAGCTGGGCATGTTTAAAAATACAGTTTCTTCTGGGACCAAGGGAACTGAAATCTTGGTTTTCTGCAGCTTTATGTTGTGCAGTTGAATTATCCTCCATCAAATTAAGTGCAGACTCAGGTTGNGATGCATTTGCTTAAAATGATTCCCCTCTACTCAGCTGTTTTGGATGCAGTGGAGGAGGATTCCTGATTACTACAGTAGTAAAATAGACAAATGCAGCAATGGTGTCTCAAATCTGCTGCTAAGTGGGGCATGCCAAATTGCTTCACTTTCTGCACACTCCAATGTTTTTTAGATTTTTGATCATATTTTCTCTTTCCTAAGTGTCTAGTTTGTTTTGACATTGAACAGAATGTGAAAGTAAGGGATTTTTCTTTGGATTTCTTTTACTTTTTTGGATGCATGCAACAACAACAATTCATTGTTGGGCAATCCAAGCCTGATCTTGAGGTCTGTGTTATTTCTGAGTTTAGCCCAATGCTAATCCAGTCCTCGTTTGTCATGTGAAAACAGTGCAACTGGGCTTATTAATCCAGTTAAACCCCTCAAGTATGGAAGGGTTTTGTGTGTGAGCCTTCTATGGTGGCAACTTCCTCAGTCAACTAAATGAGCATAAGTGAACTTTGTTTATCATTGGCATGCACTGAACTGCTCCCCTGAGTGTGTGCATCATCCTTCACCACTGCCTGTTACATCACATTAAGCAAATGGCCAGTGTCACATCTCCTGCCCACTTTGCTGAGTAAGTTAATGAGCTTAGACCTCTGTTTCCATTGTGCATTAAATGTGGCCAGCCTCATCTGAAACTCTTGTCACATTTTGATTAATGAGAATATTAGACTCAGATCCTGTGATGCAGCAAGAACAACTAATATTACAAACAGTTGAGTTTCTGTCGATATATGTAAAGCGCAGCTTGAGGAGGCTTGTATCTGACTTTTGAAACCTCCAAGTTTTAAAGAAATCCATGCATGTATTCTCTTTATGATCAGAGGGGAAAGACTCAGTTCCAGGTAAGCACATGTGGGTCCAAAATCATAGAATCATAGAATAGTTTGGGCTGGAAAGGACCTTAAAGATCATTGAGTTCCAACCCTCCTGCCATAGGCAAGTTAAAATAACTTCTCTTGAAAATAGATCACTTTTATTGAAGTGACACCTTGTTTACTGGGATGAAGTAAAGAAGAGCATCTTATCAAAAAAAGGTTTCAAAAGAATAAACATTCACTGGAAGTTTGCTTGAGTAAGTGGATGAAAAGTCCAACTGAGAAGTAAACTGTACACAACAATATAGTTAAGGAAGTTATAATTACTAATCTTGCTTTATTTTAATTTACAGATAGGTGGGGAAGGGGAGGAAATTAAAGCTTTTTTAGAAAATAGGCATGTTTCTGGTGAAGAATTTTATTCCCCAGAAATTATTGTTTTCCACTGGAACTGACATACTCTCTGATTCTGATCATTCCTCTGGCTGGCAGTTTGTACTGCACCTCAGAGTATTTGCTTTTAGTATGAGCTTGGTGTAGAATACTGTGGTGGTGTTTCCTCACTGAGTATCTCTGTGTGTGTCAACAGTGACTTTAATCCACTGTAGTAAATTGATGACCATCCTAATCCCCTTTGTGCTCAAGATAAGGCCAATGGATTCTGAAATGAAGAAATCAATAGATAATTGACAGTTTGGAGGGGATGAAAAATGAAGCATGAGATGTGAAAAAGCTCCACAAGACAGACAAAAATCTGATGGTGAGCATGGCCTTGGGCAAAGCAACTTTTGGATTTGCTCCATCTTTCCCAGAGAACTGGTGACTGTTGCATGAATTTTCTGATAGTTATACTTAATTTTTTTTTCTTAATGTGATATTGCTCAGATGACTCTTTTTGCCTGTCTATTTTGCCTCTTTTTCTCTATTGGATATGTTTTAGCTGTTCTCTGTTATTTACCTGTTATTCAGACTGCACATTTTTCTGAGCCTGCCAACTTCTCCTCCTGCCTCTACTTTCTCTCTTTTTACCTTGCTTCTGGCATCATTTTACCTTTCATCCATTGCTCCACTCTTCTCAAGTCATTGTCTTGTGTACTAATTGCAATTCTTATCTTTCTTTAAATCTCAATTATTCTCTAAGGCTATAATAAAAATCCTCCCGGCTGTAGCAAAACCTTTCAAAACTGATTAGTGCTTCTTGCACTGACATCAGCAGTCTCTGGAAGAGTCAAAGCTTCTTTTCCTGAATGTGTTAATTCAATAAACTGCAAGATTTTGCTGGTGAACAGCCTTGTTTTCTAGCCTGCAAACTCTAAATATTAAGTTGGCTTATGAGTGGGTAACTGTTAGTTTACTAGAGCTGAGCCAGCCAACGCTGAGAAGAGCTGCAGAAGGGAGAGCTGGGCATGTTTAAAAATACAGTTTCTTCTGGGACCAAGGGAACTGAAATCTTGGTTTTCTGCAGCTTTATGTTGTGCAGTTGAATTATCCTCCATCAAATTAAGTGCAGACTCAGGTTGAAACTTTTTCTGAATTTGTAATCATCTGCATTCAGGGGGATTCTCTGATGCCTAACTTTGTAATTAAACTCAGTTGAACTAATTTAACCTTTTCCTTCTAAGCTGGAATGACTTTTCACAAAAATTTTAGGGACTAAGTGTGTTTAAGACTTCAATTCCTCCTTTCAATTTTTCACTTAAACAGGCTAAGCAGTTCAGATCTTAAAAGGACACAAAGACTGTGACTTCCCAACCCATTTTTCTCTCAAAACTGCCTTAGAAAAATGGTTAGAGCAGGATTCCATGTCTTGAAAACTCATGACAGTTTTCTAGTTGCAAGAATGGATGTAGAATTGTCTGGAAAATTCTCTGCTTACCTAGTAAAGTATCAGTAACACTCAAGAGATACTGAATTATAGATATACTGTTAGTATCTGTCATTCATGGGCATGCATTAAAAAACATCTTAGTGTTTCAGAAAATATAGAGAAAAGGGTTTATTTTGGTTTAACACAGAAGTGGCTTGTTTACCCAGCAAACAATGGGAAATAAAACTTTGCAGCATTACTAAAATATCTATCTGTTTGATAGAGAATTATTTTGAAGTGCTTTCTTGCAGAATTAGAAAGTGTGGACAATTTAGTGTATGAATGTTGTAAAAAGTACAAATGTAATAAACTTTTTGGAAATTATTAGAGAGAAATCCATATTTTTAAGCAGCCAGAGGGCTCTTGTGTGCTTGCCTTTTGAAAGAGATTCTGCTTCTCTGGGTAGCATGTACTTCTGCTGTTTATAATCATTGGGCAACACAGAAGGACATGCTCATTTTGATTTAGGTATGTGTTTGGAGAAAAAATGGGAAATCAAAAAAGGAGTTAGAGCTTTATGACTGGTAGAGATTGGAAAGGAGTGGGTTGCTATTGTGATCAGTCAGGAAATAAAATGCCAATGGTCTATCCATCCAAGAACACTGTCCATGAAAACAGAAAAGACTGGCTTCTCCATCTCCCAGTTTTTCACTATGATCAACTCAGGTGATGGTACAGACTTTGATTTGCTCCCATTCACTGTGGTGCCCTGCTTTGTGTTTGCCTTGACCATTTTTAAAGCAGGCATCCTCTTCCTGCTGTTGTAATCCCAGCTGATCTCTTCCCTTTTTCAGAAGCACCCCAGAACATCACATTCCAAGAAAGGTTTTCAGTAATAGGACTAGAGTTCAGGGAGCTGTCAAGTTCCTTCCTCTCTGGGCAATAAGCAGATGCACTTTCTCATTAAAGAGCTTTTCTGTTGGCACATTAATCTGAAACCAGGAAGAAAAGACCAACCAGTACTGAGAGTGTTATGGGACTTGCTGATGTTTCATGAAGGCAGCTAAATTACTGCAATACAGTGGGGAAATAGGAATATTAAAGTCTACTCTAAACTCTATTTTACTGCAATGATTCACAAAATATTGGTTCTTTGCATTAAGAGACTGTAGCTGTGTAGTGACTCTGCATTTTGGAGAAAGTACCTCTAAGTTTGGCACTGAAACTAACTTATGAAATTGAGAGGAAATGAATGTTTTTGTTTTTTTTTTAAGCCCAAATGTCTTTTTCTGGACTCAGATTTTGGAGTAAAAATTTAAGATAAATGTTACATAGCAAAAGACCATAAAAATAATAACTTCCTAGAGCATTTTATGAACCCTCAGTACAAACAGTGCTTCTTGTGATAACTTTGAAGACAGAATTTAGGTCGTATTTCATGTGCTGATGTGTACAACAGCTATAATATGTGACAAACATCTTTTCTGAGAAAGCCTACGTCCTGCCAGTACAAAGATCCACCACCTAGAAGTCATATTGCACTTTCTTATCTCACTCTCTATAAATCTGCAAAGTGCTTTGCTGAGGGGAAACAAAGGACAGTAGAATGCTGGATTATAATATCTTTCATTTTAATTGAGATCTTTGTTGGACTCCGAGTTACAGTGGACTCCAGAAATGCTGTTTACAATGAAGCTGCATCAAAGACTCATGTATTTAATTTGTGCAACTAATGATGGTCCCCAGTGCAGCTCCACAGAAGTCAACAGAGTTGCTTTAGATAACCCCAAAGGAGGGTCTGCTCCATTTTTCAGCATCAGAACAACTTAATGTAGGATTGATATCATTCTTCATAGGTTCAGTTTACTAGGCAGCTATTTAGGGTGATATCATCCTGTGTAGCTCTAGATGTCTGCAATCTAGTAATCTGCAGCTGAACCCATCCAACCTGTGCTCCTTTAGTCAACAGGGCAGGAGATTTGGACCCTAAAGCTGTCTGTTCCCAGGAGCTGGATGAAATATGAATAAGGATAGAACAGGGATAGAATGTTAGGTCTTTTGTAGATTATTATGAGCTTGTTTTATTCCTGGTTAGCATCTGAAAGCAATATATCCAAAATAATGTGAATGCCCTGTGTCTGAAACAGACATCTAAATGGGAAGAACGATGCTCAGTCCATAGTGCACAGCCTCCAGGACTAAGGAGGATGCACACAGCTTGATATCACGAAAGCAGACTTATTTACACCACTAGATTTCCTTTCCCATGTTTTACTGCTATGAATCTCTTGCTTAAGGAAGCTGCCCATGTCTTCTGCTGCCAAAGAGCCTGCATCAACCAGGCAGAGTAGCAATTTTTGGCTTCTTGTGGCTATTGCAGCCTAGTGAAAGCTAATAAAACTTGAAGTTCGTTATAGATGTGAAGCCTACCCATCTTTTCACACTTCCTTGCCATTTGTGCTGTTCTGTTTTGCAGCACCTCATAGTCCATCTCTCAGTAGCTGCCCAATAAACAAGCTCAAATACACCTTTAGAGCTCTCAAGTGAGGGAAGCAATGCTAAAACTGAGCTTGCATTGCAACAGGGGACACAGTGCTGTGTGACTTGTGTTATTGTGGTGATAAACAACATCAATGTCCTTAAATTTGAATTTACCCTCAGGATCAGGTCCTGGACAGCAGTTATTGCAACAGGTTCTGATGGAAATGGTAAGGACAGCAAAAACTCAGACATAAGTCTATGCACAATTCACCCTTGATGCCTTCTCTGTCTTTCCCAGGACAGCTTAGCAAAGATGTGAGGGAGAAGAAGTATCTGTCTCATGGGAACCTGTGTGTTCCTGTTACAGCTTCGAGCTGGGATAGTGGTTCCACAGCTTGAGGGTAAATCTGTAGGGACAGGCACCAGCAAATAGGTCCTCCTTATGTCCTGAGCCACTTGGAAGCACAGTGCAGTGGTGCAGATAACACAACCTGTCACTTCCAAAGTTTAGTTTTTCTGAAGTTACAATCTTGTAGGAAAACAACCTTTTAAAAAATGTTTAATTCTGTGTACAGGCCCCAAGATACTGATAACTTATAGCCTTCTCTCCTCCTCTGTAAATATCCTTCTTCTGGAAACCCAGTGGTTTAAATGCATCTATTCAGCTCAGCAGAGGTGCAGAGATATCCTGCTGTTCTAAAATGGTGACTGTGAAGCAGGATGGTAAGAAGTCTTATCAAAATTCCTTATGATAACATTTGGGAGTGAATTTGTTATGCAAGAAGTGTCTTGGAGCAGGATAGAGAGTTTTCCATTTTTTATTCTCCTCTGTGATATTGTCTGTGTGGGAGGCAGTTGTTGGAAGGCTTGCAGGAACTTGAGAATTTGACTGAAAGCCGTAAAGTAGCACAAATATGTTCAAATGCTTTTACAGTTTCTTCTGGAAACTGGGCTGAAGTTTATGATTAAAGCAGAAAAATTCACCTGCCTATTATCTTTTTTGATGTGAATGTTTTGGAACATCTCATTTGAAATATTGATACAGACCTGATACAAGAAATGAATTACAGAAAAGAATTCTTTCCACCAGCTATCCATAGGTCTGTTTGCATCCTAGGGCTGCTCTTTTCAGAAGTAATTTCAAACTGTTTTGCCCTATTGTGTTAATTAAGATGATGTTTTCATTAGTTTCAGTCCACATACTATTTTAATCTAGATTTTTTGAAGAAAGGAGTTTTAGAAGAGAACAGAATGTGTGCAGCATGATGGAGGCTACAGGGAGCTCATTACCCTTTTCTCAATTCATTGTAGTTTCATCAGTCATTAATTCTACTTCAAGCTTCCTTGTTGTTAGAATGCACATTGTGAGTGACTTTATTTTTCATTTTTAACAATGTGCTAATTTCCATGCATAATATAAAGGTAAAAATGCAATTATTGGCAGCATTAGAATACTTCAAAAGGTTTAAAGACACAGAAGGAGGCTCCCAGAGGAAGGTCCATTTTAAAGTGTTTGAGACAGCAACATTAATAATGTTGTAAGGCTAAAGAAAAATGCGGAGAAGAAAAGTAATGATGTTGAACTTGCTCTCTCTGATATCACAAAATGAGGTTGGAAGAGGCTTCCTTGGTCCAAGACCCTGTTTAAGCAGCATTGGCTTCAGTGTTAGGCATGTTGCTTGGGGTCCTTTGCAATAGGGTTTTGCATGTTGCCACAGGTGGAGATTTCCCAGCCTCAAAGGACTCTGATTCCAGGCTTTGAACCTGCCTTTGATTTGCCCCCATTCACTGTGGTGCCCTGGTTTGTGTTTGTCTTGACCATTTTTGAAGCAGGCAAAGTGATAAGCTTTCACTTATACCTAAGAGGGATTTTCCTTGTGGCAATTGGCATCTATTAGTTCTTGTCCTATTACTGTTCACCTCTGAGAAAAGTTTTGGTGTGTCTTCTCTTGACAAATCCCCACATTAGGTAGTTACAAGACAGTAATAAGATTTTTCCCTAAATTCTCTCTCTTTTCCAAGCTGAACCACCCCAACTTTTTCAGCAACTCACGTGCTTCCTCTGCTCCAGGCTCTGGAGCATCTCGATGGCCATCTGCTGTACTCTGGTATATCTGCATCTCTCTTGTGTACAGGAGCCCCAAGTGAGAAGTAGTACTCCATATGCTGTCTTACAAGTGCCAAAGAGAGAGAGAAAAAAACCCTTCCCTTGACTTGCTATCTGTGCTTTTGCCTGGTATTTGGCTGCTTTTATTTTCTGCAGAGGTGCACTGCTCACTTGTGCTCAGTTCATTCACCTGGGTCCTTACTTGAGGACTTGATTTCCATCTGGATGACACCTAGCCTGTGCCACCAGGTAGATAATTCCTACCCCTGTACAGGGCTTTTCATCTGCTCTACTCTGGGAAATTTCTGCCAGCTCTTTTCTCTGCTCTGTTAGGTCCTCCCAAGTGGCAAACCCTCCAGCATATTGACTTCTTTTCTCCCTTTAGGTATCATCTGCAAAACTGCTGATTGGAGTTTATGCTTTTGCACAGGTTGCTAATCTAAATGTTAAACACTGCTGGCCTAGTATTAACCCTTGAGTAATACCATAAGCAATGGGCCTCCAGTGGTGTTTTTTACCTCTTACTACTGCTTTCTGTGCTGAAGGATTCTGGTAGTCATCCACTCACCTGTTCTACACATGGCTGGAACTTATTTCAGGGAAGAGGTATACTCCATAACCTTCCCAGTACCGCAATGAGCTTGACTGATCATTTCCCAATCTTGTTTTCTGGCTGTCCTTGTAGATGTGTGTGATTTTTTTTTTTCATGTCATTAGAATCCTCCTCAGTCACCAAAGATCTTTCAAAGATAATAGACATCAGGTTCATAATAACGTCAGCCAGCACTCTTGAATTGTATCTGTCTGGCCCAAATACTTAGTATAGGTTTAAGTAGTGCTTAACATGTCCTTCTTTTATCACCAAGAGTACTTCCCTTCCCTTGAGCCTGCCTGAACACAGGGACATAGGGGAACAGAGACGGGGCTTTTCTAGTAAAGAATAAGGCAATGAAAGCATCAAATATCTCAGACTATGCAGAGGAAGAATGTCCACATCCACATAAATTAGAATGGATGTGCTCATGACTTTATATCTCACACTTCAGCCCCAGGACATTCACACACAAGAGCTAGAAGGCTCTCACATAGAAAAAATTGTGCCCTAAGAACCCTGAAAATGAACTCTTTGCATGCTAAGGCCTTCAGCTGTGAGCTGGAAGAAAGTTCCATTTCCAGACTGAAATGGTAATACCTTTACTTCTGGGCTACATTTTATTCACATAGAAAAATCTGTGCCCTAAGAACACTGTTTCCTTTCACCCTGCAAATGAACTCTTTGCATGCTAAGGCCTTCAGCTGTGTTCTAGAAGAAATGCCTTTTCCAGACTGAAATACTTTACTGCTGGACTCTATTTTATTCATAGATACACTATTCCCTCCTGGTTGCTTATGAAATGCCAAGACTTGGTCATATCCAGAAATGAAGAGACACCCTAGAAAGTCAAGTGATGTCTGGTTGTGTCAGCTGTCAAGAAGATGTATGCAGAGAAAGGTGGGACAAAGAATCAGCAACTATCAGAAAAGCTGAAATGTAATTCTGGCACAGTCCTATAACTCACAGATCATATTAGGTGCTGAAATTCTTATTCCTCATTTTCTTGACAAATGATGCAAAAAGAGCAGAAAATGGCTACTATGAATCTTGTCTCAAGACTATGATTGCAGTGGTAATAAGAAATGATGTAAACTTGTTCTTGTTAGAGTACTAAATGGAGTGAGTGAGTTGAGCTACAAGCAGCATGCAGACAATGCAGGAGTTTGCTATGAAATAGCTCTTTAATCACCCTTCTTCAGATTTTTTGACCTCAGTTTTAGCAAGCACTGTGAAGTGACAAAAAACAAATCCATCTCTGCTGCTCTTTTGACCATCAAAGAACAATTTTGTTTAGAGGAAAGATTTTTGTAGGGGTATAAGGCCATGAAACACTGGTTCACTGGCAACGTGTAGTGGTCAGGTCCAGTACTGTTTTGCTTTACTTGAATATGAAATCTTGCAAAAAAATCACAAAGTGGTTTGGTTTGCAAAGTACCTTAAAGATCATGCAGTTCCAATTGCCTGCTTTTGGCAAGGGTGCCCTCAAGATTGCTCAGAGTCCCATCAATCCTGGCCTTGAATACTTACAGGAATGGGGAACCCACAGATTCTCTGGGCTACCTGCTGCAGCATCTCACAACCCTCAACATGTGACAAAGGGAAAAGGAGGCTTCTGTTCCTGGAGAACTCTCTTTACTGTGCTGTCTCTTGATCTCTTTCTATATTTTCTAAGTAAAATTTAACAAAACTAGTAATCCCTAGAGAATCTAATAAATGACATAGCTCTTCAGTTTGCTTTCATGCAGCTTTAATAGGTTTCAATGTCTCAGGAGGGTGCCTGGTCTTTCTAAGCTACTGTTGTGCAGTCCTCTGCAGTGATGGGCTGCTGAGCTGTCAATACAGGGATTATCTTGGGCATTATTTTTCACCCTGGTGCTTGTCCCTTTCTCTGGTTTCTGTCAAGTTCTGAAAGCTCTCAAAATCCTAATTCCCTTAAAGGTCTTGTCTTCATCTCTGATTAGTGACCGTGATTGAAATTAGTATTTCTGGAACCTGACAGCTTAGCTTACCACTACCCATTTTAACGAATTACTTTCTTTATTTTTTTTAACTGGGGAAAACTTTTTTTCTTTTAAAATAATTTATTTTCATCATATCTATTTGGTATGGTAGTTTGATATGTTAGTATTTCTTCAGTGCCTCTATTTATGCGTGGCAAATTGAGAACTATCTTGCTTTATTTTTCTAGTCTTCAATCTGATATTTTCTATTCCATCACTGTAGGAATTAGTTTCTTCATTCCTGAAAATCATTCCAGATAGCACTTTGACAGTAAGAACAAACCCACAGACCAATTCTCCTCTATTTACAATCCTTCTTATTGAGTGATTTGGTTCTGGTTCATCTTACAGACTTCCATGCAAAGCTTTTTATCATGTTTGCATGCAGGTTTAATGCTTGTTTTGGATCATTAGCTGCTCTTGAAAGTGTTTGTGCTGAGCTGAACTTCAGTTGTGATGAAGTACTTTCATATTTGCAAAATCTTCTTTGGTGATATCTGGTGGAGTTATTTTTTTTAATCTTGCAGCCAGTGGTCACTGACAAGTTTCTGCTTTGAAACTGCAACTCTAGAAGAAACCAGGAAAAGTTATTCATAGATCCTTAGTAAGTTAATACAGAAAATGTACCATATATTTCAGTTTTTACACACATCTTCAAGCAGGTCTTAACCCTGTGGGTGAGTAAGAGGTTAATTAATAACTAGCATTCTATAGCAATACCACATTCAGCCCTCCCTGCTGCTTCTGTGAATAGAGACTGATATCTTTCAACAGGTCAAATGGTGTGTGATTTTGAGTGGAGCTGCTTTTACATGTAAATTCAAGGAGGGTAGGTTCAAGCTAGATATAAGAAAGAAAATCTTTACAGTGAGGGGGGTGAAACACTGGAAGAGGTTGCCCAGAGAGGTTGTGGATGCCCCCTCTCCAGAGGTGTTTAAGGCCAGGCTGGAGAAGGCACTGAGCAGCCTGATGTAGTGGGAGGTGTCCCTGCCTATGGCAGGAGGGTTGGAACTCGATGATCTTTAAGGTCCCTTCCAATCCAAACTATTCTATGATTCTATTCTACCTCTGTTGCATTTTCTCCCCAGTTTTACTTACAGGAGCTTATCAGTATCTCTTCTTGTGCTTTCTTTAGTGTTCTTTGTAATTGTTTCTTTTGCTGCTTGATATATGCAAATCTTTATGTATCTTCACTGTAGAATTGTCCAATCCATCCCAGCAGAGCTCACGGACTTGTGTTTTCATAGTTATAATCTGTCTGGCTTCTAATAAGAAAATCTTTTATGACCCCATATTCAGAGGAAAGAGTCCTTAAATCTGACTATTCATGTCATCTCCTCCTGACTGCAGTTTTTTAATAAGTGCAGTGCTCTGGACTTGTACGGATCTGTAAATCTTTGCTGAGTTTTGGTATTAATTTTCGAAGAATAGATTGCTTTCACAGGAAAAAAATTAAAAAAAGGTAACTTTCTTCAAACAGCTATCAAAAGCCTCATGTTTACCAGACCTTGAAGCATTGATGGACTTAAGCCTCCATGATTATCTATCTGATGGAAAAGCCATGCTGTAGGGTACAACCAATTCCAGAGCACCATCAGGTTTTTGTAAGGCCCTGGTAAAGCTCATTTTCAGAGGTGACTGAGTAGCTGCTGAGCCTCATGTTTACAAGCAAAGAGATAGTGCTGGGGAATGTGAAGTTTGGTGGAATCCCTTGATGACAATGCCTGTGTGATGGTAAAAGTCAGGGCTATGGAAGGAGGGAGCAAGGCAAAAAGGAGGATCACAACCCCAGACTTTGGTAGAACAGACTTTGGCTTCCTCAAGAACCAGAAGAGAATGTCTACACACTCCATGTTGGGTGAGAATGATCAGGAAATCATACATTTATGATTCATAGGACTTGAAGGAAGAAAACCAGCACAACAGCAACAATGAATTTCAAGAAGACACACTTCAATACTCACAAAATTTGTAGGTGTTACCTGGGAGGCGAGCCTGAGGGAATAGAGACTTTAAGAAAGCTGGCAATGTATTAAAGAATATTAATAAAGTGCTCTCCTTGTGAAGAAGAGATAAGAAGTCAGTAAGAGATCGACTTTTCTAAATTATGAGCTTTTCATTGACTTCCAACACAGGAGGAAAGGATAAAGAAAGTAGAAACTAGGTCAGGCTACTGAGGAGAAAAAAGGCATTGCAAGAGCTTGCAGTGACCTAATCAAAAAGGTCAAGGCAAAAAGTGAGATGAAATAGTGAGGCACAGTAGTTGCAAGGAGTCCAAATGCTGACAGTTAATAGACAGAACATCTGAAGAAGCCTAAAACAATGAATGCTTTATTCTGTATTGATCTTCACTTGCAATCTGGTGGATAGCACTATTAATACCAGTACCTAAATACCTAAAGCAGTGTCAGCTTAAAGCAGGAGAGGGAGTTTTCAAAATGATCATGCCAAGATTTTTGTCAAAGTAATTTCAGCAGCCCTTAGCTTTTATGGAGAGAAATAAGGAAGACAACCAGTGGGCACGGAAAGTGGATGGGTGCTGAGGAAATACGGGGTCTGGAGGAAATAACTGTAGATTGAATAGTACTCAGAACGGAATAGCACACAAATGTTTCCTGTTGAAATGAAGGGTATTGTTAGGGAAGTTCCTCAGGTCTCCTATAAGTTCAGCTCTGCTTAGTATTTCCATTATTGACCTGTAAATGGAGAGAATATGAGATGACAATTCCTATCACTACACTGTGAAACAGATCATAGAATAGTTTGGGTTGGAAGGGACCTTAAAAATCATCGAGTTCCAACCCCCCTGCCATAGACAGGGACACCTCCCACTACATCAGGCTGCTCAGTGCCTTGTCCAGCCTGGTCTTGAACACCTCCAGAGAGGGGGCATCCACAACCTCTCTGGGCAACCTCTTCCACTGTTTCACTGCCCTCACTGTNTCTTCATAGGGCAGTTGCTCCAGCCCTTTGACCATCTTCGTGGCCTCCTCTGGACCTGCTCCAACAGCTCAATGTCCTTCTTATGTTGAGGGCTCCAGAACTGGACACAGTAACTCCAGGCGGGGGTCTCATAATTAAAAATAGTGTTGGCAAAACAGATGAGAGTATTATTTAGTAGGGAATGACTATATATTTATGCAGGAAAGTGGATGCAGAATGTACAGAAAATTATCTGGACATTCAGAGATGATGTTATGGAGGAATGCGAACTAGATGCAAGAGAGTAATAGAACACTTTTGCCAATCAGTGTCATGGGAGAGTGTTAACTGGAGCCCAGTCTGCAATGCAGTGTACCTAATTCTTCCACAGAGCAAAAGAATGGCCTTTGATGGAGAATTTTGAAGTTTTGGCGCTGCTCTTCAAAAAGGAGGTGACCTTTTCTGTGACTGAGTATAGCTGGAAATGTGACCTACAGGGCAATATTGAAAACAAAGAATGCTGAAGAGAACATTGCCTGTTCCTTATTTAATTTTAACATTTCCCCCTTAATTTTTTACCCAATATTCTCTTTTAGAACATAAAAGCATCTCAAGAATCATAGGTTAGTTTGGTTTGGAAGTGACCTTTGAGAAAGTCATCCAATCCAACCTCTCTGCAATGAGCAAGGGCTTCTTCAACTAGATCAGGCTGCTCAGAGCCAAATCCAGCCTGACCTTGAATGTTTCCAGGAGCATCAACCACCTCTCTGGACATCCTTGCAAGGATGCTTTGCCATCCTTTTAGTAAAAAATTTCTTCCTTATATCTAGTCAAAGTTGTCCCTCTTTTAGTTTAAAACTTTTTTATTTGCATGATTACTTGGAAGCAGTGAGCTGCCTTCTTACTGATGCCATACTGACTTCTGAGCAGAGCAGCATGAGGATGAAAAGGAAATCTGCTGACAGTGATAATTTGTTGTTGCCCTGTCTTTAATTTCAGACACCTAGTCACTGAAAGGGGGATAATATCACGTGTTATAGCTGACTGCTCACATTATACACATAGCTAGTAAAATTCACGTATAAGCCTCTGAGTGACGTTCGCTTTACTCTAGGTGTAATCTCTCTTCACAACTGACAAGTGAGCAAAAAATAAATGTCTGTGTGATCATTTGCTCATAGCAAAGACAAATCTGTTCACAGAATGAAGTGAAATAAATTTTACTGTCTTCTCAGAATTTTTTCCCCCTGTTGCTTGAGAATGGAATGAGGCAAAATATAATTGCTGAAGATGGAAGCTGACCAGGGAGTTGGTCTAAACTGTCTATCATCTGTCATCTACTAATTGTTGAGGGGGAATAGATGGCTCTTATTTGACTCTGAGGTGGTTTATGTTAAAATAGAGTTTGGTGTGTTCAATGGCACTGAGACTACCTGTGAGACAATAAGTTTCAGCCTTTTCTCCCAGTTCTTTGAAGTATTTGCAGATAGAATTTTCTAGAAATAAATGTTGCTGTGGTTCGGCTAATACATGTGAAGCAAAGCTCCCTGAGACCATTTGGCAACTACAAAAACTTCTGAGGAAACAAGGGGAAGAGCAAGACTTTTCGTCCTGATAATCCCATTTACATGAGCTGTGAATACTTCTGAGCTCTGGGGTGACTTTTTCATCACAAAGAGCATTTTTCTGTGTTTGAGGTGGTTCCACTTACAGGTCATCTGTTCCTGTATACAGAAACTAGCCTGATTTTGTTGGAAAAGGTAGTTTGAGTATAATCAGAATGTGTAATCAATTTTTTTTGGTTTCAGTCTTTGTTATTACTTGTGGGAAGTTATGCATAATGCAACATGTGAGAATACCATTAACACTGCTGCTAAAGGAAATCCATTTTTAAAAAATCTCAGGATTTAATGAATGCAGGAGTGTGTTATTCCTTGCAGTCATTATTTTGAAGATTATCCCAGGTTATTAGATTTGATTAAAGGATTTTATGCTTGGCTTGCTTGAGAGATGGGGATTAAGCAATAAGGAGCTTTCTCCTGTGCTGTATCTTTGAGCTTATCATTTCAGTATTGTAAAACTCTGATTACTTACCCATTTTTATAAAACATACAGATTTTGTTCATTTACATCTTTTTAGGCCAGCTGGAGCTATTAAGCCTGCTAGGTGATATCCTGCCTCACAAGTCCTATTACAGGCTAAGTTTTCTTCTGTTGGCTTGACCAATGTATGTCCTTGATCAATACAGAGTGCTCAGTCCATGTGATGTCTACAGGGACTTCAATGAGAGTGGGGATTGAACTTGCACCCTGTTAGTAAATAGACAATGAGTTTTGGGATCAGAAGCTTTTTCTCTTAACTAATATGAAGGATTTGATACTCTTAGGTTTCACCCAGAAATAACGACAAATACCAAGGTGGTCTAGGGGATGGTTGGTTGGACTGTTTGTCCGATGGCAAAACTACTCTCAGTTTGTGGAAGTCCTTCCTTCATCCTGTGCCATCTTTTAAAGACTGTTTGGAGGGAAAGGTGAGGAATCCAGATTCTCAGAGCACTGTTGCAGTGATTTACAGACAAAAGAACAAGTGTATTTCCACAATACAGAGGGTATAAGACCATGCACAGTAACAGATAACTGCCAACTTCTTTATGATTTCAGCACACTGAATGCTTCTAGATTCCCTGAATATTCTTTTAAGTATATGGGCTGATGGTTGCTTTAGTGTTAAACCAAAGTGTACAAAGCCAGGTAAGTACAGTTGCTGAGCTTTCACAATTGTATATGCATTTAATTGTTACTGTCCCATCTGACTAGATGTTCCCACTTTGGTCTTTGATTTCTTTTTTTTCAGCTTTGGCCTCTTTTCTATATCAAAGAGATGAAAAACAGACATTGTTCTTTTACTTTTTATCCCCTGAGGTCAGTTCATATCTTATTCAGCCAGTTAACTGTGTGTTGCATCGTGCTGGCCTTATCTTTCTTCAAACAACTCATTTGCAGAGTTGTTGTTCAATCTTGCTGCTAGAGTTCTGGTGCTACTTCTCATTTAAAAGGATTTAAAACTCAACACATTTATTGGTCTGTAGCTAATAACCCATGGGAGTGCAGGGAAAGCTCTGAACTGCACACCTTGAGTCAGTGTAATATGTAAGGAAGTCCAGGTGGTGATGGAGCCTCAGGAAAAGTTATAGCAATACCAGAGGAGAGGTGTGAAAGGGAGACCAGAAATTCCTAATACTGTTGATTATGCATATTCCTTTGCTTTTCTCACTTACAATTTCTTGCCAGGACCCTCTTTCTTCCTTGATAGAGGAAGAAATGTTAGATGGCACAAAGGTAAATGTTTCAACATAAGTAAAATGCTCTGCTCAGCTGCTTTCCTCTTGGTTGTCCCTAAATAAGTTTGGGTGGGATGGACATGAGGATAACCTGAGGGAACAATGAATGAATTACAGTAACTGATAATTTAGAAATCCTTCCTGGTTGTTCCTGTTTTGATATTGTTTTATGCAACAAATTAAACTTATTTAAATATGAACCATTTTCAGACATTGAATGCCTTTCACCTATCATAACTTTAGATAGAATGATTTTATTAGTGATTTTAGACCTCCAGCAAGGAGTAATGATGGTAAATCATTAATATATATTCTGCCATTTTAAAAATTAAATCTGTGCCGTGATGTGTTTTACTGTTTTATTGCTATTATATGAAGCCCCTTGGGATATTCTCATAAAGGGTGCTCCATAAATTTTATATAGCCTTGGACAGCATTATATATTATTGCAACATTCCAGCTTTTCAAAAAACCTCCAAGGCATCATTTTTTTCTGGAAGGCCTCTGTGGGAGAAAGACATCAAAATTTGTGATGGCAATATCTAGTGCAAACACCTACCATTTGTGTTTTTCATCTCTGCTCTTGGTGACATATTGTCCTCTGTCATTTTCGATGGAAAAAGCTTAGGTGAAAAAGACAAAGGGAGATAGATTTGCAAGAATTAGGGGGGGCTCTTTTGCATGAATGTCTTCTGTCTCCAATTACACATCAGCTGGTTTTTCTCTGCTAATTTTACCCTCCTTGCTGAATTTTAGCAACTACTTCTAATAAAGACACATTAAGTCACAATCTAGAGGGGAAGACAGAGGCAGGTGTTGGCTGTGGTCCACATGCTCCCAATTACTAATCATAGAATCACAGAATGGTTTGAATTGGAAGGGACCTTAAAGATCAACTAGGTCCAACCCCCCTGCCATGTGCAGGGCCATCCTAGATTAGATTAGATTAGATTACAGCCTCAGCAAGTCTGGCCTTGAATGTCTCCAGGGATGGGGCATCTCACCATCTCTCTGGGCAGCCTGTGCCAGCATCTCACCACCCTCATGGTGAACACTTAGACTACATTTTTACCCCCCAGTTTGCCTCTAGGCAGATTCCACAAACCTCTCTTCTCCCCATCTCCTGTCTCTGCCCCACACCAACCCTTTTCCAGCCCATTTCCCCCCAAATCCCCCACACCTGGGCTCCACTGGAGACTCCTCCCCTCCCCACCTGTTCCAAATCAGCCCCCTCCACTCCCCTCTCCTACTTAACACCAGTGAGGAAGGGCAGCAGCCACCATTTGCCTCCACCATGGGGCCTGAGGGATGCTTTTCTTGGTGTCTCTGCTGCAGGACATCACTGTTGAGTAGCATTTCTAGGGGGATGCAGTGGGAGGAGAAAGGCTGGGGGGCCTGCTGGCCCTCCCAGTCTGGTTAGGCGGGGGAGGGTGATGGCTTTTTGTTTCTATTTCTTGCCTTAATGCTTGTGCTTCGTTGGGTGCTCTAATACCTGGTGGTCTTACAACAGGGCCAAGAGCAGCTGCCTGGGCTGCCCTTCTCCAGGGAAAGATATAAAAGCAACAAGGGGTGGACAGTACTAAGATATAATTTTGGAAGGCTAATCTGAATCTAGACTTTAATTCATCGAATCGTAGAATAGTTTGGATTTGGATGGGACCTTAAAGGACCCTTCAGGGTAAGCAAGGCAGACCTGGGTAGCACCTAAGCTTGGGTTCCCTTAACCCCTGTTGGTTGGGATAGAAAGATGCTGATTTTTGTCAAGCCTCTTGATAAAAGGCTTGTGGACCCTACAAGGGAGAGGAAGAATGTCTTTGTGAAACTTGGTATGTGAGCTTAATTCTCATATCTGCAGTGTATCTTTGAATCTGTACAATATAATACAATCTCAGTAAGAGGGCAGGTTTTAATTGTTTTGAAGGACTTAAGATGCAGGACCTCACCACATTTTCAGTGTGTTCAGTGATGCTGTGTTGTTGTGGGATGCTTAAATAATAGAAAGTAGAGTTAAGTATGTGGAGGAGTCTCAGGGACAGATGTCATCTCATTCTGTATGTGCAAGCACCCAAGGTAGTGCCTGAAGGGATGGGAGTCCTTCAGGAGTGCAGTGCTTTGGCATCTGGCATTTTTGCATTCCAACTCCAATGAGGAGTTACTGTAGAGACCTCAAAATAAAAATTTCCGGACTTTTGCAGGCATTTGGAAATACAGCGAAACTTCCTTAACACAGTGAATACATTTTTGGCATCACATCACTTGTTTCTTAGCGTGGAAATGAGTTTGTCGCTGCTCCTCTGCTTAAGGATTTGAATTTAGTCTTTACTTAAATTACTTTTGAGGTGCACAGGAAGATGATACTTTCCAGATCGTTCAATTGCTTCAAGAGCCATCAGGGTTTTTCCTTACTGCTTTACTTGCAATGATTTTCAGTTACCAATTAAAAGACTCCCCTCATTTCCAAGTTAAATCAGAAAACATTACGAATCAGAAGTCATAGAGAAAATAAGCTTTCAAAAGGGTTTCATGAGTTTTTAAGCCCCTGATGTATCAGTCTCTTCCGTTAAATTTGGCAGAACCAGTGATGTGGCAGCTAACTGCACACTGAGAGATCTCAGACAGGACAAGACACATCAGAGCTGCTGTCTCTGAGTTAATTGCTTGAGCAGTAACAGCTCTTAAGTAGTGCCTTTTGAATGCTGCATGTATCTTCTCCACCTTTTGACATCGGCTTCAACAATGATCTAATTCAAAGAGTGAGCTAAAATCAGAAAAGGAAAGAAATATTTGAAACATGCTCACTTCTTGTAGTTTTTCCTCCAGGGTTTTTCCCATGTGATCTGCTTTATGTGTTGTATTGGATATGTGGCTCTTCCTAATGCCTCTGTAAGCCCATTTACAGTCCCACTATTTGTTATGTTTTGTTCTTTCCATCTTTTTCAGAGATTTTAATGACATTGATGAAAGCAAATTAAAATTATTTAAATATGCTAATATGGTGGCAGGCAATTGAATGCTTCTTAGCAATGACTCAAAATCGGACATATCTTCTTGTGCCTCACACTGCTACACCTGATTGAGCTTTGAAATTTCTGCCTTATATTGTCACTTACTTTCCTTGTGGTTTGACTTATCTTTGTTATTTCTCTTGACTTATTTCATATTCTCCCCAAATTGCATTCCTTCATTTCTCTCATCAAAGCTGCACCACTAATTGCACCTAATTGCATTTCTTATGCACCACAACATACCAGAAAAGCAGATGATGGCCCACAAACAGTTAAACAACCTCTCAGGGCTTAAAGACCTAAATCAAGAATTCTTAGCATATGTTTTCTATCTGGTGAGACTGGAGATGTAAATTCAAACTTCAAAAACCACTGACTAGGAAGATACAGGAATACAATGGTAGCAAAGAGTTGCCAAATCTCTCAGTGAGGGGTTTCAGCTCTACAATATGATAGTTACAGTGATGATTTTATTGACAAGCTGAATTTGGTCAGCTAGAAGTATGACTTCATTACATGCTACTGACTAATTATAGTGGCAAAACAGTAGCAGTCTCCAGTGTAACCCTAAATAAAAAAGACAGCCCAGATCCCAGCAGAGACCCTCGCCTGCTTTCTCATTCTGTGAGAGTTAGAGGGAGTGGGAATAGAAAAACAGCACCTGTATTTTGTGAATGTGGAAGAAATGCCTGTCCTACATGGATCTGTGTGGCGGTTGCAGACTTTGCTGAAGGGCCTCTAAGCAGCTTTCCTCAAGAAGACTATGTTCTTTCCTTCAATGTTTACAAAATAAATTAGTAAAGAAACTGAAATTCATCACAGGAAAATTGAAAATATTGGAATTTTTCTTCTTTCTTTTCTTTCCCCCCCCCTTTTTTGGCTCTAAATCTCAATGTATAGAGTGCATTTATTAGTGAAGTCCTAGAGGGAGAGATTAAAGATTTTCCACATTTTAACATTTTGGAAAAAGTAGGCAACTTTGATTTTACCTATTGTGTTTTAGTGACATCTTTGTGACTCCACGTGCTCTGTGCTGTTCTATGTAACACCTGCCTTGGAAGGTGTATATAGAAATGCTCATTTGGAATAGCCTTTAAGTCCATGCATCTTACAGTCAGCAGTGGTTAGACCTCAGCTCCAGTGATATATACAAGTGTAGGTAAGACATTTAAAGAAAATGCTGAGTTGTAAGGACTCTGGAGAATGAACTCCATCAGGAAAGACCTTGAAAATGTGAACTAAGTCTTAACTTTGCTGAAAATAGGGAATATGAATCCCCTATGCAGTACTCTGGGACAAGAAGAAGTGATCTTAAACCTGCAGAAAGGGGGAATTGTGTTAAAATGAAGTTCAGGTTAGGAAATAGTCCTCATGGAAGAGCTTTAGAGCTGTATGGGAGATGGACAGTATCTACCTGTGGATCCTGTCACCCCCCACAGCCAGGGCAAGGCTACTCAGAGAACCTTTTCTAGTGTTTGTATAAATAAAGTCAGCAATTGCAAGGAATGGATCCAAACACTTTGTATCAATTCCTATGTTTAAAACAAAGTTAGTGCTGGGTGCTGAAGTGCTTTTGTTCCTCTGCTGGATTATTATAATCTCACTGACCTGGACCAGCCAGGAGATGTTTGCTCTTTTTGTTGCACAGATAAAAGCAGGAGGAAGGCTGCATTTCAAAATCTATTAGAAATCTTGGTGTAAATGGTCCTAAACCCCGTAATTTTTTTTGCCATCTTTTCACTGTACATCCCCCAGGCCCCCCTGCACCTGAAGTTCTCCGCTTATTCCTTGAAGTTTTAAAATTTCATTTCAACATAATTATTTTACATTTATATCTGTAATTTATATCTGTAGTTTTAAATATATATATTTTAATCTGTATTTATATCTGTAGCCTTGGTAAGATCCAAATAGCAATATTTTATTTCTTTCCCTTCTGTATGTACCAAAACTTCAATGCCACAGCCAGGCTAAGAAATGTGTCCCTGGTTTAAATTCATTTCACAGAATGAAATATATCTTTTTCCCTGAAAGATATAATTTGGTTGTGGTCTGCAGTACATAGAATGTACTGCTGGAGGGAGCTTTTCCTTTTCTATGAATGAAGAGCACAAGACACCACCCAAGTCTCAGTCGTCACTCCAGTCTTCCAGGATTTTTTTAGTTAAAAAAAACCCCAAAAAATTAAAAAGTGGTAAGAAGAACATAATTATAATTACTTAGTAACCCCATCAAGTACTTATGTTGGCATAATTGTTTATAGTGCTCAGTTAATCCTTTGGAAGAGTTTTTACTGCTTATGCTCAATTAATTTTATTTTCCACTTTAAATTCTATTTATCTGCTTTTATGATAATGAAGGTTTTATGATCATTCCTGGTCTTCATATAACTATTTTTTAACACTTTAATCTGATTACACCTGTGATGTAGTTTAGGGAAATTAGTAGAAAGAAATGTGAGCTGCAGGACAATGTCTGGATTTTCTTTTGGGTGGGAAACTTTTTTCCCCAGTGTTTCTTTCTTTTTTTTTTAATGAAGAGAAATGAACTGGTAATGCTGAAGGGGAATGAAGGAGAAGGGAGGATTAAGCTCAAGGTGAAAATGGGTTAATAGCAGCCAGGCAGAAGTTTTGTGGAAGCTTATCAGCATTGCTCCCTTTTTGTATGCAGGAAGGAGCCTGAATGCTGTAACTGTTTAAGTGAGGATGGCTCCCCAGAGCTCTGGTGGTTCATCTTTACTGGCTCTGTATAAAACCCTAGAATTGGGAGAAACTTTAGATATGAAGGTATGAGTAACGCTGTCAAAAGTCACAAGTGACAAAAGGGACCAGAACTGGTTTTGGTGTTACACAACCCAAAGACGATGTCTTTTAACTTTCAATAACCATAGAATAGTTTGGGTTGGGAGGGACCTTAAAGATCATCAAATTCCAACCCCCCTGCCATAGGCAGGGACACCTCCCACTACATCAGGCTGCTCAGTGCCTTGTCCAGCCTGGCCTTAAACACCTCCAGAGAAGGGGCATCCACAACCTCTCTGGGCAACCTCTTCCAATGTCTCACCACCCCCACATGAAAAAGGTTCTTCCTTCTCTCCAGCCTAAATCTCCCCTCATCCCATTTGCATCCATTACTCCTAGTCCAGCCATCACATATCCTATTAACAAGTCCTATACCAGCCTTTCAAGAGCCCCTTTCAGGTATTGAGAAGTCACCATGAGGTCCCCCCTGAGGCTTCTCTTCTACAGTTGGGCTGAACAACCCCAACTCCTTCAGCCTGTTGGCCAAGGCAGTTGTATTGATCAGCATTTGACTGTCAAAATCCTGGTGACTTCTACTGGAAGTCTGAAGTTTGTGCTGTCACAGCTTATTTCTTTCCCTTGAACAGCACAGGGTGAAATCAAATGTGCAGCACAAGCACACTGCTCAGCTGCTGGTCACAAATCACACCTTACCCAGTGGCTGGGTAAAATAAGTGTCAGAGCAACAGCTTGTGATGAAGATCTCTGCTATAGGCTTTGTCTGCTAGAAAACTCATCCTGCTTTAGCAATTATGGCAACATAGACTTTGCTGTGCTTATGCCAATGTAGATATTATTAAAAGTTAGTGCTACTTAATTATTTTGTTGTTTCCTTGTAAATATGCTCCCCTAGGTTGCATTGGAACAAGTTGCAAAGCTTGAACAGAAACCAAGTTGGACATGGCTCTATCAGTTCCTGTTTAAGGTTTTAAACTCTGCCAAAAGTTTGCTATTCAACCTTATTAGTAACATGTGTACAGACACCTAGCTGTCAATATTAGTGACAACAATATTGCACAATACAAGAACAATACAGGTTATTCATTACCTAGGAAATACTAACAAGGTAAGAACTTTAATGCACACAAAAATTAAAAATAATGACCATTTCCCTAAAAAAGCATCTTCTAACTTCTTCCTATATCCTAATATGCTCAAAATGTCACTTTTCTCTGAAATGTTAAGTTCCAGGTGTGGCAACTGTTTCTATAAGATCTTTTATATTTTTTTCATTTGTGTTTGCAATCACTGCAGAGTTTCTGTGCATTTATTTGTCCCTGTGCAGTGGATATCTGGGGGGCATTTTACTGACATTCCACACATGACAATATCCTTTGTGTGAAGCACATGTACACACAGATGTCTGCTACTATGAGTTTCCCACCAGGCAAGACACATTAAGGGTGTTATTGGACAGGACTCTCAAATTCTTTAGTGTCAAATCATCTAAGGTATCAAGGCTTCAAACCCAATAACAATTTTTTTAAAGTCATTACCCCCAGGTCTACGATAAAGCCTTGCCCTGAAGTACAGGGCTTTGGAAAACATAGGAATGACTTGGATGACAGACACAACTCACTTCAAGGTCACATGTCACATTCCTAACATGGAAAAAATGTGAAAGTCAAGTAATTTATCTTCACTTCCCCATCCACAGATCAGATTTAGTTGAACAGCTTCATGTTTGTTGCAGGCCACGAGCTATCTGCTCAGAGCTGGGAAGTGTGGGAGTTTTCTGTGTGTTCAAATCCTCTTGTCAAAACCAGAATCAAGATCAATTCAGACATGGAAGAGGTGTCAATCTTGGTAAGATCCATAGAAATACAAAGGAGAGAGAAAAGAAAGGAGGGAAGTAGAAGACATATCTTACAGAAGCTGCTCTGAACATCAAGGTAGAGGGTCTGTTTTAACAAGGTTAGTTCAGTGAAGTTGCAGGTGTTGAGCAGAAATCTGGGGGAGTGCAGGTTTGGGGTAGTGTAGGGGTGTGAAGAAACAGCAGGGGAAGAGATTGTATTGTAAGCAGATTTCTTTTTTTAAAGAAAATTTGGGGTGTCTGGACTTCTATTAGAAAAGAAGACATGGATTCAGCTGGAAAAACGGTAGATAGGAGATTTATGGAGCTCTCTGGGCACTGTTCAAGACTGTGGCTTGTCATATGTCACTCCAGCCAGTTCTGCTTCCCCTGACCATCATAAGATGAAACAAGGATGTCCTAGGGAGGTGATGGAGAGAGACCAGAGCACAGAGAATGTGGAGGGCAGCTGGAATAAGGATGATGTAAGAGTGGATAATGGGAAAGGCAATAATAAAGCCACTGAGATCCTTGGGTCAGCTAATCATCTTTTTTTTGTAAAGCTAAGAGCTCTTAAAGTAGGTTTTTCCATTTGATGGTTAAGAGAAAGGAATCCTGCGAACTGATTATCTTTCCAAAGGGGAGCTAATAACTCACACAAAGAATAATACAGTTAACCTGTGGGAGACAATACGCTGCAATATAAGATGTAGGTTCCTTTGGTATTCTGGTTACCTAATAGTTTTGAAAATGCTTTTGTTAAGAGTAGTGTGTGGGACCTTATAATTAGGAAGAAGATGCTTTTGTGTATATACTAATGGTGAAATGACTTAGAGATTGTAAAGGAAATGGTTTTACCTTGGTAGGAAGTTCTTTGTGTCCTTCTTTGTTGGCTTCTTCCTCGATTGTCATGATGACATTAGAGGCAGGAAAACGTATGTTGGGTGAATGTACAACTTGTATTCCAGCTTTGCCCCATCCCACTGCTCAGTGGCAATGTCTAAGATGGAACATGACAGAAGACACAAATACCTAAACCCAAATTTTCAGAGTAATTTTGTTCAAGTGGGGAAAAAAAGTTTTCTAAAGTGAAGTTATCAGAATCTCACATCTTTCTGTGAAGAGGCAACAAACCATTTTCATGTGAGATGTGTGCTCAGCTTTGCCTCCAAATTTTCTTGTTTGGGTTGGGCAGAAAAAGCCACTTTGGGCAGAAAGGGGGGCTGGAATGCAGGAGTCACAGTCACAGCGTTTGGGGAAATGTGGTCATCGAGTCTAGCTCTGGGACTCTCCTATAGGTTTTTCTGCTGCAAATATTTCCAGTTTCAAGTTGTGGCCTGCTGATTCCTTATATTATTGAAGTGGTGAGTTTATCTTGCTTTTCTATTTCACATTCATGCCATTTTTCCATGTAAGCAGACTTCACAGTATGGACAATGTAAAGAGCCTGATTAGTTTTCCTTTTGTTTCTGCTGCTTTTTCTGTCAAATTTTCTTCCTGCATTGCTGTAACATCCAGTTTGGTGGACTGTAGTGGTATATAAATTAAATTGTAAAGAGTGTTTCCACTGGATTAAGAATTTCTTTTCTGCCTAAAAATAAAACTCTATAAATGTTGAATTTGCAGGGATAGTTTCTGCAATGCTTGAAGGAAAGGCTCAGCAAAGCTCACAAGTTGTCTTAATGCCATTGCATTTGCCCATCCTTCTTACAATGCAGTAATATGATTGCTATGAAAAAACAGGTTAACTACCCAGCAGGAAGGAAGCAGGGAAGTATCCAATCTTGCAAGTGAAGAGAAATCTCAATAAATCTGATTAAATGAGCTGGAGATGATGGGTGTCTTCAGAACTGAGCATGTAGAAATATTCGCAGTCACCAGTGCTCAATGGTATTGCAGCATCCCAGACTTTGCCAATATATCACAATGAATCCCAAGATCAATACTGATTTGTTTTGCCTCCTTGCAAAGCTGAAGGATTAGTTTAGCAGATAAATATAACAGAATGACAATTCCCTGATGGAGCTTTTAGAGGAGCCTCACGATTCCCTTTTCAATGAAGTTGGAAGCCCCCGTGTTTTGTCACATCTGGTTTTCAGAGAGTGTTGCTGTGGTGTCTTCTGGGTTGGTCAGACAGAATGGATTTGCAGTGCTCTCACAGGGATCTTTACCTTCTGGTATTTTCTATGTATGTGGAAGATCACACAGGAGTTAAGTCAGTGCACTGCCTGCCCTATCCCTCTCTGGATCAAGGGGTCTTGTCAGAAATTCCTCTGCCAACTTCCTACTTTTTTTGCATGATTTTCAGTGTGATACTCAGTCATCTTTTATCTGTCTCCTGAGAGGGGGAGCCCAGCATTTTACTATGTTTAGGAGTATTTTGTAAGCCCCATTCAGAATATGCTCCTTCTTTACAATCTGAAATGATACTGCTTCATTTTGCCTTATACATCTCATCCAACTTTCAGAAATACTTTTTTTATGTGGGACACAAGGTTGAAACACTCTGTATGAGCCAAATTAAAACCATACCAGAATCACTGAACTGAGCAATTTTAGCTGCACCCACTGAACTTCCTGCAATCATCCCTGTGTCTGCCCATGAGCTGGTGTATACAAATATCAAGTTCTTAGCTCACCTTGGTTCTCAGAACTGACTACCTTTTACTTTCTCTAGCTTTCACCAGGTGACAAACTTGCATCTTCCTCTAGAAACCTATTGAGAGCTCCTTCCCTATTTCAGTCTCTTACATATGACTTTGCTTTCACATAATGTCTCCTTGGAGGTGTTCTTCATGCCAGGCTGTCAGAAGCTGCTGTTGCTCCTTCTGCCCCACCTCTTCCCTTGAGTTGCTTCTCAAATTTTGCTGACAAACTGGGCTGCTCTGAACTGTGTCATGGCCTTTGAAGTACAGGCTGAATGCTCTCACTCAGGGTCAAATTAGGTTTCCAAGAGGAGAAATGAAGGTGGTGGGAGCTGTGCCACTTGTTAAGGTACACTCTGCACAGAAGTGAAGATATTTTGGTGTGCATTGCCTCAGGAGCCTGTGTGGAGGATGTCATCTTGCACTTTGGTAGAAACAGGTTCAAATCCCAGCCTTGCCTGGCCTGTAATAGCACTTTTCTGTTCCTGTCATCCTGAATTTAGAAGAATGAGGGCTGAATTTATCTTTTCAGGCATCCAGCTTTACTAATAACTTGTGTTTTCCACCCCCATCTTCTCGAGCAAGTTACAGGAAAGAGCAGAACTTTTGCCAGATATTTTTCTGATCAGGAGGAGATACTATAAACAGTTCATTTCCCAGACACATACAGTAGAGGAAACAGTACTTTCTAATTAGAGATGGAATTGCAACTTAGGTAGCCAGACAGGCATTAAGACACCTTCTGAGCTGGAGGAAATGACTCTGTCAGAAAACAGCATAAATCAGCTGGAGAAATAAGCTTGAAGTGGTTTGATGGGCTGAGAATAAAAAGAACAGCTCTTGAACTTCCCTAAATGGGCTGTATTTAGTTAAGAAATAACATGAAATAGTGAAAGGATGTGCTTTAGACAAACTCTAATTATTCAGCACGATGCAGGAGTCTCTTCAACAAAGGCAAGAAATTATGTGTCCAGATGATACAGGAGATAAGAACTGATGTTATAATCAGTCTCATGTGATGTTACAATCCTCTAATACTACAGAGTGAGGGAGAAGTATATGAAATGAAATTTGTTTTGGGAGGCAGCTGAACCTGTGAATATTAGCATTTATGGGAAACAATCAAGATTTTAATTCAAAATGGGAAAAACATCTCCATTTGAAACAAGGAGCCTTTTCGTGCTACTTGCTCTCCAGTTAGCTGCTGTAATTTTACTGAAAGATTTAGAAATGCAGAAGAGACTTGCTGTAGGTCACATCTCTATCACTTTTTTAATGAAAGATTATCTCTTCCTGAAATGTCGCTACTGTGAGCTGCCTGTGAAATCAGGATATGCCAGTGGAGGATGCTTGGAACAACAGTAGCAACAGAATTGGTCCTAAATATGAGAATTATAATAACCTCTTTTCAGAGTAACATCACTCATGAATATGTTTGCCTCTCTCTTTTCTATGTTGGATGCATATCTTCTAAGAAACAAAAGGGGATTTTTTTGTGTGGGTTTCATTTAGTGCAGCATAGAGGACAGCAGTGTCTAAGAGCTGAAACTGCTCTTGGACTCTCCTGTGAGTAGGATGAGACACAGGAGTTACTCTGTGTTGTTTTTTTTTCAGTGCTCACTGCAGAGAATACGTTCTTCCAAGCTGTCTAGAGCCATTAGCATTTCAATTGTATTAGTATGCTTCCTTCATGCATATAATCACAGCCATTGCTACTGCTCCTCTTGGACTTATAGAGGAAATAATTATAAGGAGACCTCAAGGTCAGGTTTCTATCTCAGTGCTTCATATTTCAGACATCAGCAGTGACAGAAGCCCTGATACCTTCCCCATGAACCTCTACCTGCCTAAAAATAGGTGTCCTGTTGGTAGAGAGAGCAGCATGTCCACACGTCTTCCATGTAAGTAGAGGAAGTTGGTTCATCTGCCTTTATCTTGTCATTTGCAGAAGGTTACTTGGAGGTAGAACAAACCCTTTATTGATTAAAAGGAATTTTCTTTGCTTTCAAAAAAAAAAAGTGGCTTTTAAAAGGTTGATGAATCGGTTGCCAATGGAATTTCTCCATTCCAAATATAAGTCAGTCAGACTAGAATGTGTTGGGTGTTTCCTATACTTATGCATGTAAAAACAGCATGATGTGGGCTTTATTTTCCCATTTGGGGATTTGCCCAGTTTTTAAATCGGTAAGAAATAGGAACACACTTTGTTATTCTAAAATGCACCCAGCTCTGGCCTTTCAATGCATACAGAGCAAAGCAAAATTGGAAAATTCAGTCTCTGTTGTACACAACATACCTGTTGTATGAAGTAACCTCAGTTCCACATATGGCTGCAGCTCATTAGCTGTGTTGCACAAAAGGCCATGATTGCCTGCTTTCCTGAGGCCATTAAAACCTCCTTCTTCTGCAGTGCTTCAAGCTGCACCTTCCCTGGGTGGTTGCCTGACAACTACTGTGCCCATTGGCTTGCTGTAAATACTTTCCTCATTATACATCAATCAGAAGGGAGAGAATTTTCAGGAGAAGCAAATGGCAGATGGTGTTTTTGGTGGCTTTTTGTGGATTTTTCCTAAACTAACATCTTTCTCCCTTCGTCTGAGATGCAGTGAAGGTTGCCTTGAAGATCCAGTGCTGTTTACACTTAGCCATGTGGAAAAGCAGGGCTCAGAACTTCACTCGTTTTACAATCCTTGTGTGCTGAGAGACATGCTGTGAGAATAGGGACTTGACATCACATTTCTCTTCCTGTCATCTCCAATGGTGCAGATGCTCAAATGAGGGTCTAGCTGTTTACTTGGTTATTAATTTTAAGCTTAATTAGTAACACAGGGTGTGCAGGGAATTAGTGTTTGACAAATGGAAAAAGGCAAGGTTGGTAGAAAAATGAAGCAGAGTTTATTTTTCAGCTGCTAAGAGGCTGCTTGTTGCAACTTAGGAAGAGAAAAGGAAAACCAAGTTGAACTATAGGAGAAGTGCTTGAGAAAGTGTCCTTTCAAGCACTCCTTCTAATTGAAAAGTCCAGTGACTATAAAAACAAAGAATACAGCAAATATTTCCTTTAGTGAGTTTGCTAGAGGTGCAAGAGCCAGGTTGAACTTGATTGTTCTTTCTGCAGATTAAACCTTGCCTAAAACCTTTCTCCTAATAGCAATGACAGTATCTATCTGGCTAAGTGGTCCTACTGACAGAGAGATTTACATTTTTGAAGGTTTTAATACTTTTATACACTTCCTAGAAGTTTCCTCACTTTTATTTTGAGGATTTTCTCTCATCATAGAGCCATAGAATGCAGTCATCATCCATGAACCATGTTGCATCACTCTGAAGCACTTGGTATGTTTTCTCTCAGGGACTAGATATCAGTGTCCATTTCTTTCTGCTATTATTTTTGTTCTAAGGCTTTCTTGTTCTCTCTGTTTTCTCTGGGCATGCAGAACTTCTCCCTGTTAAAATGGATTCCATAAAATAAAATTAATACTTAGGAGATTACTTTGCACTTAAAAAAACCCTGCAATTTGGCAGAATGAATCTACTTGCCCTACTCATGTCTTTCCCTTACACTGATCTGTTTGCTCCCTACTGTTAGTGATGTTCAATGCAAAGCCAGTATTGGATCATCAGGAAAAGTACATTTCTAATGGAGGATATCGTTGGTTTCCCTGTGCCCAGCAGGTAAGTGACTGGTTGGGGACCCAGCTGACAGCTGTTCCACCCCATATTGAGAGTGTAGAATTGCATCAAAGGAGCCCGAGAGCAAATCTTGCTTTGGGATTTAATTCAGGATGTAATGAAAAAGGGCATCCCAAATAATTTTGTCCACTGGTCCTTCTGTTTTTTCTCTAATCCATGAATGGCTTTAGTCCACCCTTGTGTTGGTTAAACAGTCAAAAGAAGAGATGATTTCCTCACCCACTCTGGGGCACAGACAGAATGCCTTTAGGGATCCCTAGCTGAAAATCAGTCTCTGTGAAGAATCCCACCCTCTGTTATCTCTAAACTCTTTCTTAGACTGCAAAAATGCACCAATAGTCATAGGAAAGCTGACAGAATGTTTGAGGGGTAAGAGCACTCTCACATCAGCCATTCAGGAGACAAGATTTAACCTTGTCTAATGCCATACAGTTGTTTCCAGTGTGTTTAGATAAATGCATCATCCTTTCCTGATACTTGCTCACCTGGAAACATAGAGCAGAAAGATCAAAGCCCATGAAGGAGCTACATTGCACTCATGAGGTTCTTTTCAAATTTTGCACCTCTGTTCTTGGGAAGGCCACAAGCTGTCAGTTGTACAGCTTCAGCAAAACATGATGGCTTTGCTTCACAGCTTGCCTTTGATTTCTGAGGGACTCAGGAGGGTAAGCACTTGAATTAGAGTCAGAGAAAAAGGCTGCAAAAGTTCAGCAGGAGCAGGTGAAGGGTAGGAATTACTGTGCAGTTCATGCATGAAAGCTAAGAGGTCACTGTACCTGCAACATTTAAACTCTGAATTATGTCTTCAGGACAGTGCTTTGCAAAAAAAATACCTTGTCTCGGGTCTTCTCAGCAGCTGCATTTCCTTCTGGTTTTGTTTTGTTCAAGATGCCATTCAGAAACTCTGAGTCAAGGGCATGTGGAGAAGGTGTGCTGTCACCCATGCTGACCAGGAGAAACAGCTCAGCACTTAGCACCAGAAATTACTCCAACCATGTCCTCCATGATTCATTTCCTAGTGCAGAATTTCCCTATGAGCCCTAGTTTGCTGTGTTGTCAGGTTTATTCTATGGTTTCCCCACACCTGTGTTGTCTCTGCAGGAAGAAGAAAGTACAACAGCACCAAACAACAGTGTTTGCTCATCCTTGGGAGACCTCTTATAGAGACATCAGGGTCTCAAGGACTTTTGTCACTTTCCCTGCTGAGCAGATCTGTCATTGAAACTTCAGTGGCCAGATATTTAACAGTGCTATTGCCAGTGCTATTTTCAGGTTGTGCATTCATGCCTTTTTTTAGCTTCTTTCTATGTTACTTATGGAATAGAGTTATTACCTACTTTTGGAAAAAGAGAAGTGATATTTTCTTTCTGATGTTGCTTTCTCCCTTGAAAAAAACTAAGCTATTTGCTCTCCTTGTATTTATGCAGGAACCTGTTTCCTTACTCTAGTTATTATTTAAAGGTTGGTTTTCTGGTTCTGTGTTGTCTAACCTGACAGTTCATGCCTCTTGCTAGGCTGGCTGGCTGCATTCCCATCACCACACGTGAAACCATACCACTGTTTATCAAGATGACAGGTGAATATCCTAACTCTCTGGGATCTGAACAAAAATAATTATATGAAGAAGGAATGATTAATGAATTAAAATTAATGAAATAACTTCTAGAAATGCTGCTTCCTAGTCTTTATTCTGTGTGGTATTCCTCAGAGGGAAGATATTATGGTTGAATATCTCCTATTTATCCCCAAAAGTCCATCCTTTTCACTAAGATGCTGCATCTTATTCTTGTGGGACTCCACAGAGGAAGTTCATGTGGACAAAGAGCAAAAGCAGGGTATGATTCAATCTGAGGTTTTACTTGGTCATGAGGCTCCCTCCCCATGATGAGCAGGATGAATTTCTCTGTCTCTTTGGAGAGGCAACTATATGGTTGTGTGAGAAAGGGCTGGCAACAGCATGGGATAGAAAAGCTTTCCCTTGATGAATCCACTTTTTGGAGGGCATGACCAAAGCAGAAGAGCAATAGAGCTGGGATTTTAATTTTGCCTGTTTAGAAGCTGATCAGGAAAGAACCATCAGGTTAACGATAAACATTCCTTAGACCAACATTAGAGCAGGTCTTTAATTTACAGCTTCCTCTGAGCCTTTCTGACAGACCCACTCTCTTCTACAGCACTGGACCTACACATTTCAGATCTAGTGATTCTCTCTTTGAGTTCAAAGCTGCCTTCCCTGAGGCAAAGCTGGGCAAAGTTAATTTGCATTCACTTTTACTTTCCTGTTTTGCTTCCTTCCTTCATCACGTAGGAGCCCTGGTACTTTCCCACTGTCTCTTATCTAGGTGTGTTGAAGACAACCAACCAAGCCCCACTTTTCTGTCCAGTCTCCCGTTATGAATGAGGGCTCTGTTCTGCTTCTTCTAGTTTTATAGCCAGGATTAGCACAGAAAAGCTTGGGAGATAAATGTAGGCTTCTGGGTTCAAAAGTGGTTTCTGAATTTGCTGTCCTTTGTCTTTTTCCAGATACAGGGCTTGGTTTCTTATTAGGAGACTAAGCAAACATTAAAGAATGTAAAATGTATAAGTAAGTGTCCTGTTTTCTGTCAGGAGGAAAAAAGAAACGTGGCACAGTGCTTCTTCCCTTGCTGTCCCACTTCTATGGTTTGTGGAAATTGTCATAAAACAGTCTGGCCCATGCTTTGCAGATATAAACTGTGTTTCCCTGCAGTGATTCTGCAAGCTGGGTTTTTGGGGGGAATCTCTTGGATTTCCCTTGGATCTCATTTTACTCTTTCTGCTTTCCTGCTTTTGTTAACAGGATCTCAAAGCTTAAGGAGTAAAGAGCTTTAAGAATCACCTGCTCACAGACTCAGAAACAGTCTTATTTTCTCTGTGCCAGCAGCCTGTTTGTAATTTCCATGCTTTCTTTAATGACTTGTATGGTATTAGGATGCAAATACATAACTTGCTTCTGTTTGAGGGCTTTTAGCTATCACTTACTGATGAACAAATAGATGACTAGTAGCAGTGGGGCACTCTTCTCTTTGCCTCTTTCATTGTGTTTCTGTCCTTGTGGCACAGCAGCTGTAACACATGATGCAGTAGAGATGAAGCAGCTTGATGAGGACATACTAGAAGTATGGATCCCTTGGATGATGGGGTGCTGTGCGAGGAATAGGAAGTCTCTTGTGAATTAAAATGCTTCCAGTTTGTCATGTCTGGAAGCAGCATCTCCAAGACTGTCCAAAGTCACTGGAGACAGAATCTATGAGAAGCACACCTCCAGAGGAACTCTCACTGCAGTAAAATGGCAGCTGTTTCATAATGTGATGTATTTCCCAACTCCAAAAAATTAACAATAAAATGGCTGTGTAAAAATGATAGCTTAAGAAAGTGAATCTCATAAAAGTAAATTGAGTTCGTTAAAGTCAAATGAGATAGGATGGCCTCTTAATTTTTGGCTTCCCAAAATCTTGTTAATTTTAGGTTCTGGTCACCAGAGTGTTTAACATAATGAAACCACTAAAAATAATTGGGTATATGTTGCTGATGTAAAGGAAATTCCAGCAGTGATTGTATATAAACTGATAAAGAATTGCTGCTGGTGGAATTATTGGAAATTG
This sequence comes from Turnix velox, assembly GCA_013400935.1. Lineage (NCBI taxonomy): Eukaryota > Metazoa > Chordata > Aves > Charadriiformes > Turnicidae > Turnix > Turnix velox. Next base: position 50,905 of record VZTY01004641.1, read on the forward strand.
GAGTTGAAAGAGGATAATTATTGTAAAAATCTTATTAACATTAATCAGTGGCTACATAAAACTGTCATGGTCTCTTAAATGAAAGCCTGTTTCCTTAGAAATAAGGCAATATTTTCCTAACAGCGATATCGCTTATAATTTTTGATGGCATTCATCTAAGAACCACATAGAAATATAGGGAGAGACTACAAGAGAAATAGAACAGACTGCGTCTGCCCATATAGGGGTGTAATTTGGGTAGGATTCTGCTTCAGATGAGAAGATAAGACACTTTAAGCAATCAAAGGAAGCTAGGCTCATGGTCTGGAGTAAATTCTTCTCTTTTTCTGCAATTATCAATTATTATGAAAAGTTCATCTCAGTTCATGAAATTCCATCCACATGATCACAAGGGGCTGGTGTCTTGGAATCACATCTGGGTAACTGGGGCAGAGGTGGTTAGGGAGACAAGCATTATTGCAGAAGCCTGCAATGAACTGCTCTGGTATCAGCCACCACCTTCTGCAGGGTTTGGAGATCGAGTCATAGCTATCAGGAGTTCCAGGGGATGATCCTACACAGCCCAAGGGCCAGTTCTCTATGGTGCCAACTTGGGGGCAGCCATAGAAAATCTCCCAAAGAAGATGGGCTGGATTTTTCCTGCTAATCTTTTCCAAAACAGCCCTACCAGTGAGTGATTTGCTAATAGCTTGCCTTTTTTATATTTTGGAGTCAAGGGCAACCTGCACTCCCTGGCTAGTATTCCTTTAGTGCAAAGTCTGGTATCTGTCAGGTGGGCATCTCCATTTCTCCTTGTGCTGCAGTACCAGGAAGGTTATGGGATTAAGGATTTCCTGCCATGATGTACAATGAGCTGAGTGTTTTTCCTTGGAATTTTGAGGACACTATCTAAGGTGTAGATGTTCTGTCTCTATTTAAGGAGTTGTTTTCATTTGTTGCCTTTCTGCTGGAGGGAAGGAAAGCTGTTGAATTCTTGCACAGGTTCCTACACACAAAGGTGAGGTTCTTCATGAAAACACATAGACTCTTGTGGGGGTTGGAATATTCTCACTGCAAACACTACCCCCTGGAGAGCAAATTCTACCTCTTTGCATCTCTGCTCAGGGCAGTTACCTTTCAGTCCTCAGAGCTGGATGAAGTGCTTTGAATCATTTGAATTTGCACGACTCCTTTCCTCTGCTCCTTGTGTTCACACAGACTGATAATGTCTTGTTGCTTTGTAAGCAGGATTTCTCTGTACCTTGGGAGGCTTAGGATCATTGAGTCTTAGTGCCATAGAACTCAGCTTCTTAAAATGATTTGGTTTCATTCAGTGCTCTTCCACAAATGCAAAATTACTCTTTTGTTTGCTTCACCTTTCTTCTGAAAGGTTGCACACCTTCAAAAGCAAACTCCAGGTGAAAGGCTATTGTTAGAGTGCCAAAGTCTGTTCCATGTGGGTGTTAAAAAGACACTGAAAGCAATTACACTGGCACTACTAAGGTGAATTGGAAATGTTTAGCTTAGAAGAAGCATGGTAGTTTTAAAAGCCTAAAAGCTGCTGAGAGAGAAATGCAGAGATCATTCTCAACAGGGAATTATTTCATTTAAAATACAAATTGGAGCACTTATCCTGGACAATAAGTACTGAGAAGAATGGAATTAGGAATGTTTTGGCTTTTGGAATAATTGACCCAATAATTTGAGTCTTAGAAGAAATCTGACTTTTTAAATTCTGGTCTTCATATGAGCTTTTTGTGAGTCCCACCATTTGAGAACCACTGAATCAATTTCTACTACAAGGCCTTTTATGCTGAACTCTTGTTTATCAGGAAAAGAGAAGCACAACCAGAAATCCCAATTTCAGTAATTGTAAAACTTCTACTTGCTTAAGTGAAGGAAGTACTTCTGTGACTTATGTTGGGGCAAGGATGATGTATTTTATAGCTACTGTAAAATAAATCCAAACTGTCAAAAATGCCCTCCTAAAATACAGGGAAAGGCTGTAGCAAACTGCCTGAACTTAGGTTCATAACTGGTGCATAAAATGTTACTCTGTGTAGCTCAAAAGGCAAGAATAGAGCAGCAGAAATCACTGTGTTGGGACAACACTAAGTCCTAGTAAATGCAAGATAATAAGACTTAAGCTTTTTCCACTGAGGTGAAAATAACTTGTATTGCACTGTACTTGGTCTGGGTAGCACTGCCTGTGGATGATTATCAAGGCTCAGTAACCTGACTTTGCATCTGAACCTAAAGAAAAAAAGAGGATAAAAATGTGAAGGTGCTGAAGAATTCATAAAGTACTAAGGCTGGTGGGACTGGGATTTTCCTTTATCTGGAAGATCAAAGCTCCTTGCCTTGTAGTTTGTCTTCCTCTCCCACTTACCCCATAGGTATGGAATGGATGATCAAAAGATTTAATGCTTTATCTGACTCTATGAGCTAGTTTAAGCAAAATGAAGTCATCTTGTCCTATGCACATTACATCCTGTGTATCCTTAAAAGCCTACAGCTTTATCACTGCAAAATCCTTAACACAAAAAATGGGGGGGAAACAGATCAGAAATGGAAAATTAGGCTTTTGTTGCTCCCCTTAACTGAGAAAAGCCCTGTATCATTCCTGTCCAACCACTTAAGACAGTGATCTAATGATACACTATCTTAGTGTCAAGGGTATTCAGGTTTAATTGTTAAAAACATTATCTTTTTGATATCTCTTCCCTGGCCTTGATCTGATCCACTCAAGTTGGAAGATACTTTGCTATCTTTTTCAATCTTTAGCTGAAAATTATTCAGCAGGTGGTAGAACCTGCTCAGAACTCTATAGCTAGAGGGGGAGACACCAGTGTCTGTAAATATTGACTTTCTCCTTTGTATGCTGCTGTGACTGACATCTGTTACTCTCTGCTCTCTCTTTGAAACCCAATTACTAATATTGGGGGAGATTAATCCCTTTGTACTACTGAGATAGTGACTCCTATTGTAATATTGAGCCAGTTAACCTCTGATCTATAAATATTAAATGATAAATTCAATAAGTAAGGGCTAGGCTTTAAATAATTGAGCACAGGCTAGCAGGGTAATTGGATATTATGAACTGGGGATGAAGAAGATCTAATAATCTGGGGAGAGACACAAATCCATAGAGAAAATCTCTCTGGAGAATTCCTCCTTTTTTCACTTAGGGGCTGCTAGGCAGGCAATGTATAATCTGTGAGCCTGCAAACTGGTTTGTCAATACTCAGTAGGTTCAGGGGGAAAATATGTATAATACTGTCATAATCAGTATAGAATATGTGCCAGAGACCAAATTATTCCAATGAATATTTCTTAATTAGCTGAGGAAACATGTTGTAATTCAAATATATGAACACTCCTAAGCATTGTGCTGATTTATTCATGCCTATTCCTAACTGCTCTGCAAGCAAACCAATACTGCACTATAAACCTTTTATCTTCCTGTTGATAATAAAACCAAATCCAGTGGTAATTAACTCCTTATCAAGTTATTAGCCATGGTGCCCTGGAATATTATTTCTCAAGCAATACTGAAGGGGAAAGGTTCAGCTCCTGAATGTTCCCTTACTTATGATGGGGTTAAAATATTCAGTTCTTATAGGGTCATAGCTGTTGGATGCCCCAAAACTCAGAGCAGGGACACAAAGAACTTTGGTAGTCACCTGTTGACACAATGGTGTTTAAAATAAAGCTTTTGATTTCATAGAATCACCTTGGTTGGAAAGGACTTTTTAGATCACTGAGTCCAGCCATCAACCTAACTTTGACAAGAACCATCACTAAAATATATCTCTTAGCTCTGTCTACCTATCTTTTAAATATTTCCAGGAATGGTGCCTCAACCACTTTCCTGGACATCCTGTTCCAATGCTTGATAACCATTTCAGTGTAAAAATCTTTCCTAATATCTATCCTAAACTTCTCCTGGAGCAACTTGAAGCTGTTTCTTCTCTTCCTATCACCTATTACTTACACCTTACAGGTGTTAGAAAAGTGCAGTAAGGATGAAAGACACTGGTGCTTGTATCTGAAGGTTTTCAAGGAAATTTTGAGAATTTTGCTAAGTGGTTGTTTCTTGGTATTCCCTTCTGATGTTTCTTTGCAAGAGTTCAGTCAGTTTCTGTGAACTGTTGAAATTGCCTCCAGTTATTCACTAGTTGACAGCAATTGCTCAAACTCTGATAGGGAACAATATTTCACTGTGATTAACTGAAGATCTTACTGGGCTCGTGTATTTTGAACTCACTGGAACTGCTGTTGTGGTTAGAATTAGGAGACAATGTCTAGATTTCACTATCAGTTTATCTACTCCCTTTTTAAGTGCATAGAACTGGATATACAAATTGTACATCTCAAAAAGGGTGGCTACAAAGAGCACCCTAAGTAACCTTTCGATCTCTGTCAGTGCTTCATTTAAAATAAAGTAGTATTTACTGCTCCTTGAGAAAGCAATTAATCTTCCTGACTGTGCATTGTTTCCAAAGAGGAGAGAAAATCCTCTGGAAAGTTGAATTAAGGGCATCTATAGCTGGACCAGTCATCCCACACACTTACCTTACTGTCTGAACTGAGATAAACAGAATCTCTCTGTGATTCAGCCCACTTTGTGTTTGAGCTGCTACATGAATATATCCAGGGAATCATAGAATCATAGAATAGTTTGGGTTAGAAGAAACCAAAAAAACCACCAAGCCCAACCCCCCACCCACAGGCAGGGACACCTCCCACTACATCAGGCTGCTCAGTGCCTTGTCCAGCTTGCCCTTGAACACATCCAGAGAGGGGGCATCCACAGCCTCTCTGGGCAACCCATTCCAGTGTTTCACCACCCTCACTGTAAAGAATTTCTTTCTTATGTCAAGTCTAAATCTCCCCCCTTCCAATTTACATCCATTGCTTCTGGTCTTCCCATCAGATATTTTATTAAAAAGTCCTTCCCCTGCCTTTCTGTAGGACCCCCTCAGGTACTGATAAGTTACTCTGAGTTCCCCCTGAGCCTTCTCTTCTCCAGGCTGAACAACCCCAACTCCTTCAGCCTGTCTTCATAAGGCAGTTGCTCCAGCCCTTTGATCATCTTCGTGGCCTCCTCTGGATCCAATCCAATAGCAGGAAGATACTCTTGAACTGTTTGCAGTGAGAAGTAAAAGAAAACTCAGACTTATACCCTTGTTTACTCTTCTCCAAACCTCTTTCTATCCAGGGTCTCACATGAAACCTGAGTAACTCTTCATCTTTAGTGGGGAAAATACAGATGTGTCAATACAGCAGCTATACTTGTTCAAAGAGGGCATTTGGACAACAATTTGTATTCAGAGTGCATTTCTGATTGCCTAGTGACCTTGATAAAACTCCTGAGACTCCTAAGTGGCACAGAAGGCAGAATCTCTTGTTTTAAATTAATTCTATTCAAGATTTTCTCTATAGTCTCAAGTAAAATCAGAATGATGTCAATGTCCCTGGAAAGCACAAAGAGACAGCTTTGGAGGTAAACTAAGCACTGCAGCTCAGCTTTGGCATTTAATCATTATGTGTTAATTCCCAGTGAGGCTCTTACAATGTTTTGCAGGAAATACACACAAGTGGAAAGAGGATAGTGTTTATAAATTAAAAGTAGCTTACTAGGAAATTATATTCTTTTAGCAAAATTTTGAAGGTCTCCTGAGCTGAGATAAAAAAGAAAAATTGCAGTGAATTATTTTTCAAGATTTTGTGTTGACTGCAGTTGTCTGTAGGATTATACCCTCTGTGACAGAAACATTGTTATAAGGATATAAATGAAAACACACTCCTTGCCTTGAAGAGCAGACATAAATGCTATTCAAAAAGAAAGAGCACAAGTGTAAAATAAATCTCCCACTTTAAATCACTTTTATATCTGTGCTATGTGCTTCTCTGCAAGATCCTTGATCAGGACCCATCTATGTTCTCTTTTAAGAGCTTAAGCAGAAAAACGTATAAATGATTCATCCTTTCTACCAGGTCTGTGAAGTTCACCTGCTTTTTTGGTGAATCTTTAGGTTGGAAGGGACCTTAAAGATCATCATGTTCCAACCCCCCTGCTGTAGGCAGGGACACCTCCCACTACATCAGGCTGCTCAGTGCCTTGTCCAGCCAGGCCTTAAACACCTCGAGAGAGGGGGCATCCACAACCTCTCTGAGCAACCTCTTCCAGTGTTTCACTACCCTCACCCTAAAGAATTTCTTTCTTATGTCTAGCCTGAGTCTACCCCCTTCCAATTTACATCCATTATTTCTAGTCCTCCCATCCAATATCTTGTTAAAAAGTCCTACCCCTGCCTTGCTGTAGCCCCCTTCAGGTATTGAGAAGCTACTCTGAGGTCCCCCCTGAGCCTTCTCTTCACCAAGATGAACAACCCCAACTCCTTCAGCCTGTCCTTATAAGGCAGTTGCTCCAGCCCTTTGATCATCTTTGTGGCCCTCTTCTGGACCTGCTCCAGCAGCTCAATGTTTGCCCTCTTTTAATTGCATCAGTGTGAAATAGCAGCCCCTAATGTCTCTAATAATGTGGCAAAACTTGCAAAGGACTAGTGCCCAGACTGGAAATGCTGAACAGCTCTCCTAACTAATGCAGTGTTCTTTTCTGTCATATTGGGGATGGATTTTGCTTATTGTGATGAAGTGAAATGTTTCCTCTCAGGGATAAAGAGGTATTGCTTCTTGTGGCCCTGGCTGAAAGAAGAATTAGGAGTAAGCATGAAGGGCTTTTTTTTTTTTTCCTCTCCCTGTAATAACAGATGTTTAAGATTGATTTTGTGTGAAATAAGAAAGCTTGCACTTGCTTAACATTATATTTAAGCAGTAAAACATGTCAGGCATTGCATTTTGGAGTGATGAGTGTCCTTCAGGTAGCAATGGATTTATCTTTTTTGGACCTGATTTCTATGTGCACATTAACAGAGAGTCTAGACTCAAAAAGTCAACCAAATTGAGACAAGAAGGAGCACTACAAAACTAGAAGAATACTTTTGGGCATTAAAGGAGCTTTTTGCAGAAACAGATATCTCCTTCCCATGTTTCCTACAGATCATCTCAACCTTTATGTTCAGATACACTACCCTTGATTTCTGAAGAGACCATCCCTGATGGGATTTCCATGTGACCTTGGGAAGAACAGACCTGAGGTCTTTTGGAATCAAAGAAAATGAGGATTACTAGCTGCAGCATTCTCAGAGCATATCCAAGCAGTAGCTTCCTTTCTTATGTTCAAAGCAGGCTTCCGCACTTTTGTTGGTTGTATCTGTGGGAAAACAGGAAGAGAGACTGCTTCTACTTTGAAAGATGACATGAAGAGAAAACACACTGATCTAGAGATGTAGAACTGTAGCTAAATGCTGAAACAAAATACTTCAAACTATGTGGGACTATAGAAGTTGTACCCAGGCACTTTAAAAAATTTGTATGAAGAGTCCCACTCTGATCTTTAACAAATCTTGGAAAACTTGGCAAATCTCTGCTTCCTGAGCAAGAACATAGTATCTGGGATTTATGAGCAGTTTTAATTTTTCAAATGAACACTTCCAAATCAGTTCTTATCCCTCATTATATAAGGAAAATGAGAGATTAGTGGATAACAAAAGGTTTTTCAGAAAAATTCAATTTGCCACCTGCCATTGAAACACTAATATTAAGTCCCCCCGCTCGTTCTTGTCACTCTTTCATCCTAAGCAGACCAAATTCTCTTCATCTTCTTAAAATTCAGATTTATGTGTAGACTTCTACTCTGCTTTTATTCATGTTATTTTCTAGTGGGAGACTTTATAATCTTCTACTAAACCAAAATAGTGAGATTATGTCTGACAGGTTTTTAGATAATCAGGAGCAGAGCTTGCCAACTTCACTGGATATTTCACAGCTTTCTCCAAAACTGTTTAAAAGCATTTTACTTTGTAAAAAGTCTGTTTTCAGACATTAACAAAATGCTCCTATATACCATCCATTAGCCTTTCCCAACCAAATATACTTTGCAAATCTACTAAGTATCAAGTATTTTGGCAATACTTTTGTGTCACCTGTCAGTTGATTCCATTGAAGTTCATGCTTATTTATTGTCTCATTGTCAACTTCATAAACATTCATAAAATAAACCAAAATATAATATAAAAACCAAATATAGTATGATGTGTGATAGGAAAATTACAGACAAACATTAGAGTTTACATTTCTTGCAACTACCATACAGCTTATGCACTTGCAGGAAATTAGGTATTACACAATGATTTTTATATAGTCTGAAAACTACCCTGACTTGTCACATCAGAGCTGATGGAAATGAATAGTCTCCAGGTCTTAGGATGCCAAACCCTTTTAAAAAATCTGTCTTGTTGCCTAGTGAATCTTAATCTTGCTTTTCTGTTTGTAGGTGTAAGTGAATTAATGTTAGCAACTTTCTGAAATGAACTTTGAGCTCATGTCTTGATTGTATTCTCTCTGAAGTCGGTGAGGTCAGGTCAGGTGGGTCTGTGGATGGGCAGGGAGGATTTTGTTTCCTGGCATGATGTGACTAATGTTACTTTTACTGGGAAGTGGTTTTTTTCTCTGAATGGTTCTGTGAACAAATTATTGTCATTGAGCAATTGACCTGTGATGTTGAAATTGAGTATAGCAGGAGGAATCCTGCAGTGTGTCTCAATGTGTTCATTCCTTCTCAAAGGGCACAGAGGACCAAAGGGATTTGCTTCTGCTGTGGCATGCAACTGCCCATACTTTGAAGTTAATTTGCTATAAACTGACTCAGGAGAAGTGGAAGAATGGAGGAACTCCAGAGGAACTGGGGAATGAAGGAGTTCCTGAGAATCAGTCCTTTCTCTAGGCTCCCCTTGGGACATTGTGGTTCATAGAGCTGAACGGTGTGAATGGTGCTGAGGGAGCTGTAAAACAGAGAAAGAAGAATCAAACTCTTCTATTTCAATTAAGATAATGGTTAGTAGCAAAGATTCTATAACTGCTAAGTATTGTTATTGCCCTAAATGATCTGCAGAGTCTTTGGAAACTCATTTTCCCTTATTAAAGACACAGCTTATAAAACTCTCTCCAAAACAGGTCCATGTCTTTGGCCATAGCAATGCTACCCACCTTCCAATTCTATGCTGTGGAACATCCATCTAATTGATTCAGTAGTGCAAAGAGAAAAAGAAATTGGACAGTGAAAAGTAACATATAGAATTAGTAGAGAGTTGGAGTTATAAGATTTCTTTCAGGTTCACAGTAATCACATGTCTCATTTGCAGAGAAGTAAGTGCAAGATGATAATGAGATTCTTTTATAGCTTAGAAGTTACTACTGATTTGAAAAATGCCAGCAGTGTGTCAGATGTTCAGATGCTGTAGCCAGGCATAGGTTTAGCAAGTCAAGCAAGAGCTGCAGTAGACTACTCTAAAGGAAAGCCTTCTGGACAGCTTTTGTCAGAGAGCTGTAGCCAAAATGCCTTGACTCCTGAAAACGTTTTTTAAAGTCTCATCAAATAGTAACACAAAGACAGTTACTGGAGACAGTTCAGAGCCTCTAGTCCATCAAGTAACATCTGTCAGTATGACAAAACTTGGCTTCTTACTCAATGTTCTCGCATAATTCTTCAGATCTGTTCAATTTACCTTTTTGGGAATGCAAAGAAGGGACTGCAAAGAGAAGCTGATGTGATACTGCTGTATTTAAGGCACTAATAGTCTAGATTGAGGTATTACAATAACTCATCTTTCTGCAGTTGAGTAGAAATGCTGCACCAAGGGCCTTATTCACCTTGCAGAACTGATTTCCTCAGAATCATAGAATAGTTTGGGTTGGAAGGGACCTTAAAGATCATCGAGTTCAACTCCCCAGCCATAGGCAGGGACACCTCTCACTAGACCAGGCTGCCCAGTGCCTTGTCCAGTCTTGAACACCTCCAGAGAGGGGGCATCCACAACCTCTCTGGGTAACCTGTATTTCTAGAAGTCTAGAATATGATTTGTTTACAGTGATAGTCTGACTTGGCAGACCTGGGGACTAAAAAGCCTTATCACTTCATGCTGATCATCTGTGCTTTTGACTGTATGTAGCATGTGATAATATAATTTCATATTCTCATATGAAAGGAGGCAAATATATTCAATATACCCATGCCAATCATGTGAACATGGACACCAACTGATGTACCCATGGTTGTAAATGTAGGAGATTGATCTGGAGAAAAAAGGTAATAAAAATATATTCTATGATTCTTATTGTAGTGCTACTTTTGAGAAATATCTGGTACTTCAAGTGGGGTGCCATTCATTAAGAGGAAATCTTTAGAGTCTCATCTTCCGTGCCATGTGTAGAAATGCCTCACAGCAGCCTTCTTGTTACTGATCTCATCCATTTACAGCTACAAAATCCGAAGTGGACTCAAGAAATGGAATGAATCATTGTCCAAACCAGATAGATTGGTGATCAGTTTAAATTTCACTTGGGCTGCCTCCCCAGCAGCCATTCAGTAGAGCAGAGCAGCTTGACTTATCCCCTGGAAGATAGAAAACAGCCTGTCAAGAGGACAAAACCCCAATCTATTCTAGCAGTGATCTGTGCTGATAATAGTGGCTGAAACTTGACATGATTGAACAGTATGATGCTTGAATAAATGTCTAATACTGACCAATAGCTCAGAATAGAAAGCAAATTGAAGGGCAGATGTCAGGTCTGGAGCATGGTGTGAAAAATGTCTGAAATTGAGCTTATTATTCACAAAACTTTCATGAACTATCCAGGCCTTCAGGCTTAAAGATTAAAGTAGTCTTGGGGCTATCTGATTAGTGCTGGGTCACAGAAGACAGGACAATTTCACTCCTTTTTCTTTGTATGAGTTGGATGGATCCTGGCATATTAAAGGCAAGGCAAGAGTCACAGCCTGGTTCAGGACACAGACAGCCAGATTTCAAAGCCACTGTAGGAACAAAGCTTTTTTGATCCAGCATGGAGCACCAGTTGAACCATGAACACTGTGCTTGTGAAAAATGTGGCATAGAGCAGTTTGGATAAACTGAATGAAGCAGCTTTGTAGCTAATGATGGTGTGGAAACACTGTGATCATGCCACAGCCTGAACTGAAAACAAATGAATTACCATTGAAATTGCTTGTTTAAATACTTGAGAAAGCCTTATGCAAAATTATAGACGCATTTGTTGCCTGATGTTTGTCCTGCTCAGATTAGGAGAGTGTTTCTGGAGCAGCCCCACTGGCTGTACTTGGTCTCAGGCTGCAGGGACCTCTTGGAGCAGATGAACTGAGCCCCATGGCAGTGAAAACCACCCCCAAAGATGAGCTCCAAGAATGTATCTGTTGTGCTTTAGCTGCTAATAGATGGGAGCCAAATTAAAGCTCTTCTGAAATTAAATCAGTAACATACATAGGGCGCATATTACGTTCACATTGCTGTTTTTCTTTGCATATCTAATTCTATTGGACCATCTTATTCATGGTTGTAACTACTGCCATTATTTCCTCCAGTTTGTATCTTGAAGCCCTTCAGGTCCTTAGATGTCAAAGCTGCCTGTGATTTCCAGATAATTTTCCTGCAAAGGAAATGAAGTCTGGATGTTGCTCTTACCACTGCAGTGTTCATAAGGATCTCATTTTTAAGCAGAGCAGGAGTACGAGAGGCAGTGTGCTGACCCAGAAGATGGGACAGGCTCTGTCCTCACCACTTAGGTGAACAGCCCAAGAGTACTGGCAAGCCTACCAGTTCAAATGTCATGAATCAGGCTTGCACAGCTTTACACTACAGCTTTAATTTATATATAAAATTTCTAACAAATGGGCATCCTGCTTCTCAGAGGCAGCCTCTTACACCACAAACAGAAATAATTGCCCTACTATGTCTTTGCAAGAATTCTTATAACTCATCCTGGGTACCACACTTTGGATTTGCATCTACATTGGCTGCTATCATTTGCTTCCATCCCTGCTGCTGATGTTTGCTGTATGGAGTTGGAGTAAAATGGTTGGGTTTAGGTGTTTCTTCTGAGCATGTCATGCCTAAAAAAAAAAGTTTAGGTTTTAGAGAGAACAGCAAAGAGAGCCAAAACCACTGACAAATAATTTGTTATCTTTACAATTCTTCTAAATATTTCACTCTTCTTTCTCACTTTAACTTAAAGACATATGAACATTTAGGGCACAGCCATTATTTATCATTGTGTTCTCAGAAAGAAAAAAAATTATATAGGTAAGGAAAAAAGCTGTTGAGAGCTGCCTTACAGATGTGTTTCTATGTCTTTGATGTTAAAAAGAAAACAAGCCAACAAACAATAACCCTAGCAAGCTTAGTTGCTTCCTGTACTTCAAAATTGAGTCTGAAACAAATGAAGTGCAGGGACTCCTTGTTATGAATGTTGCTCTCTGTTTTCACTTGCAAGGCAGATAATTTTATCTGTCAGGACTCCAACTGCTACTGTCTGGCATGAGAAAACTTTCTCTGAACATGTAGCCTCATACTATAGATATAGTTCTCTGGGAAACATAGTAGGTGATAAAGTTTTTTAGAGAGTAATAATAGTAATACTTAGCTCTTGTGTAAAGTTTCCATTTCCAGATTGCTCTGCAAATCTGAGCTAACCCACCATTTCCCTGGCAGTGAGATAATAGCCATCAGTCCCACTTCACAGATGGGGAAGATATAAAACTATTATTATGCTTGAAATTGCTTGTTTTAATACTTGTGAAAGCCTTATGCAAAAATATAGATGCATTTGAGGCCTGATGTTGGTCCTGCTCAGATCAGTGTAGTTTCAAAAGTTTGTTTTAATGGATCTCAAGGGCTGTGTCCTCATCTGCTACTGGAAACTTCTTTTGATTTAATACCAAACAATTGGACTTAGATTTTTTTGTTGAATGTGTATAAAGTTTTGTACAGAGATATGTTTGTTTAGATGAGCAAGTTTTCCTCCAGCTTTGCTCTGATGAGCAAATACTGATTGTATATTGTCTGTGTAATTGTTGAGGTGTCTGTCCATGTCTGAATACTTGATCTGTGCCAAACCTAAAAATTTATGTATTTTAATACAAGTTTTCACTGTTTCAATCTTTTGGTGAAAACTAAAAAAGGGTCTGTCTCAGAAGCATTTTTCTTCCAGTTCTATAGAAATAGAAACCTACTTACAGTAGAATAGCCAGTATCTGCTCTGAACTGAAAAGAACAAGATTTGTTGGATAAGAAAATTTTGATTTTTTTTTTTTCAGTGAAAGCATTGACAGTTAAAATTGAGACCCACATAGCTGAAGTTTCAGCACCCAATTCAAGGCCAGTGCAGGATAAAGACATGGTGAACTCTACACTGGACTGTGCACAGCATGTGGTTTATTTTGAGTATATTCTTGCAATTGTGCTCTCCCAGTTTGAAAGGTTAGCTCTTTATTTCTCACAGCATAAGCATGATTTTTCACTAATGATGGCTGTAGAGGCTGTTCCCATTCATATAAATGTCTAATCCTTTAACGATTAGAACTAAGTGGTTTGTTAGGTGAGCCAGGATTCCCCAGCACCTTTGATTTATTAGTAATTTAAAGTAACATAATTAGCTGCTTCTGAATGGAGCAAAATGACTTTTTGATATTCAAGGGAATGCAAATGAATCAAAGTATTAAACACACTTTATCCCAGCAGCTCCTCAGATGCAATTATGTTCTCCAAGAACTTGTAACACTTTCACATTTTAATGTGAAATCCAATTTGGCATCTGGTAGCAGTTTGTCAGACCAGATATGAAAGCAGGTTCTCAGAAATGAACTCATGATCTGTGATAAGTACTGGATACACTACATTTTTTTTCTTGTCATGAGAAATCGTGCAGATCCTGTTCTCTACCTGTATTCATACATGTTCAACATTGCCCTGTTTGCTTTGGATCTGAAGGATGATGGCTATCTGCCACACCAAATGGTCATGGCTTTTATAAAAGCTGACAGCAGAAGCAGTGTAAGATGAAGTTCAGCTACCATATTTCTTGAAACCTCCAGTACTGACAGTCTATACCCCTTCCTGCTGTCCTAACTTTTAAATATCTGTACAGTAAGAGAGTTTTCCTAATGTCTAAACACTCATTTGTGTAGCTTAAGCCTCTTAATTCTTCTAGCTATAGAAGGCACTAAGCTAGAGTAGTTTATTTCTCTCTCTTCTTTTTTTCTTTATTTTTTTTATTTATCTTTGATATTGTTTGTTTTCTCAGCCTCCTCTTTCCAAACTGTACTGAATCCCTGCTTTCAGTCTGTCCTACAGGTCATGCTTTCCAGAGCTCTTGTTGTTTTTCTCTACTCTCTCTGATCCATGCATTCCTTGAACTGCAATGCTCAAAGCAAAACACAGAACTTTCTTAGGGATTTGGTCAGCTTTGAATTCTGTTTATAATTCAGGAGTTACTTTTTTCTTTTGTTTTGTTTCATGTTTGCATGTTTGTTTGTTTTAATTTTTTTTCCATTTTGACAGAAGTTTGGCATTTACTTCTGTTTATTTCCTGATCCTCTGGAAACCCCAAATCCTTTTTGAAGAATAGCTGCATAACAAGCTGTTTCCCAGCTTCTATGCAGCCATTTTCTCTGTGGAGTTTGCATGTGTGCTCTGCATTTTGTTCCTTACAGGCTTCTTCTTTAAGAAGGAAATTTTATCAGTTCTTCACTTGTAGGACTCAGAGCAATGGATGCAAGCTGGAACACAGGAGGTTCCACAGGAATCTGAGAAAGAAATTTGTCACAGTAAGAGTGACAGAACACTGGAACAGGCTGCCCAGAGAGGTTGTGGAGACTCTTCTGAAGACATTCAAAACTGGTCTGGATGCATTCCTGTGTGACCTAGTCTAGATGTTCCTGCTCTAGGTGATCTCTTGAGGTCCCTTCCAGTCCCTGATATTCTGTGATTCCTCTACAAAGAGCAACACTTGCACTTTTATGTTTGCTATAATTACCATGTCAGCTCTGATAGAGTAAGAGATCTGGGAGTGTAAATTAGGTTTTAACAGAAAAATGAAAATTAATTATGGAGGAAGCCAATTCAGTGGTTGAAGTATCCTATGGATGCAAATTGGAAGAGTGTAGGTTTAGGCTGGATATAAGAAAGGAGTTCTTTACTGTGAGGGTGGTGAGACATGGGCTGCCCAGAGAGGTTGTGGATGACCCCTCCCTGGAGTTGTTTAAGGCCAGGCTGGATGAGGCATTGAGCAGTGTGGTCTATTGGGAGGGTCCCTTCCAACCCAAAGCATTCTAAGATTTTATTCTATGATTCTAAGCAGCTTAATCAAAATGCAATACTGTTCACTTGATGATTGTGCCATGGGTTGATGCCATTGTCATTCTTTGCAGCTTCCACTATGGCATGAATCCTGCAGGTGAAGTTGGTTTTCTGCACTCTGCATGTCTGTTTCTGTCTGAATTTTCACTTGGTTTTGTCTTTTTCTTGGATGTAGATTTGCACAATCATTTACTGCAGCTCCCCAGAGCTTGTGGTTTTATCAAATAAAACTCTTCTCTGAGCTCATAGGCTGCTCCATGCTGTCAGCTGGCTAGGGGTTGTCTCAAATTGAATTACTACAGTTCCTTCCCTTTCAGGTGTAATTTAAATATAATACTAAAATATTCTGTGGTGTGTAACCTGAGAAATTTATGTTATGTTATTAAAAGTAGGGAGATTAGCTATCTACCATAATCATGGAGAAATCCCCAGTAACACAGTATTTTTTAAATAATGAGTATAAAAAATACAAGTATGTTTTGCAGATATGTTTTAATATATAAAAGCTATTTATGAGCTGGAATGGCATTTCTAAACTCACAGTGAACTCTGCTTCACTTCTTCCTATCTCAGTAACATATATCTTACCTAGGAGGACTATTTGCAACCTCAAGCAGGGGGAGAACACCTTCTGCCCTTCTTGCAAAGGATCAATCAATACTACAGCAGCACATCAATGCTCTGCATCAAAAATTCTGTAGGAGCCTTATCAAGTCCTACCAGGAAATGAAGTCATGAAGTGTTATTTTGAGAGCAAAGGCTGGCCACACACTTTGAGAGCGAAATTGTTAATCTCAGCTCTTTCAAAAATTGTGGTACCCAGGGAAGAAATAAAAAAAAAAAAAAATCAGCCTGCTTTTGTTTTTGTATATATGCCTGGAGAAAGCTATATTTCCTTTTCTTAATCCTGCTTCTGCCTTCCTCAACAGATGTCCCACCATCGTGGTGTAATAGGTCAAGTTAATAACTGATGGTGTCACCTGGTTTGACTAGAAGAAGGCACATGGGTTTTTTCACCCTTTCTTTCTGTCTGCTTTTGCACAGCTATCCATTTGGGATGTCTGCATTTAATAGATGAATCTGCAGGACTGGATTTCTAAGGTAGAAGAAATAAAACACTGTCATGGAATATTCAAATCAGTTCTGCACATTTTCAAGGTGACTATCCAGAGCCTTTTTGCAATGTAGACACTTCTCCCCTAAAAACTAGGTATAAAGTGTCAACTATAAATGCAAATAGCTGTTAAAGCATGCAAGGCAATACACCATCTAATGCTGTGGCTCTGAAGTTTTAAGAGGGAGGAAACAAGATTGTATTTTAACTTACAAAGCCTGGCTTACTCTTGCTTCTGTTTGGGAAGGTATCTCTTCCAATGAAACTCTTATTAGTCTCTTATAGTATTTATGTTAATCAGGGCAAACAGCTGACTTAAAGTGATTCATGCAGAAATCAAGCACATACTATGTCTCTTGTCACAGCATCAGGGTGATGGATAATTAAAAGCTAATCAAGTGGTCTCCCAGTGGTTCTGGGCCATAACTCACCACTGTAGCCAGCAAGATGGATTAGAGCAGTAATTCTGTCTGATAAGACACAACCCATGCTATTTTCCTTGTTTAAACTCAATTGGAAGAATTTCATCCTTTAGGTAAGATAGATGATGCCATTTCATTATGTTGTATGTTTAGGGGTAGATTTAGAAGGGGAAGATAAGATAAGAGGCACAGGGAAAAAAGAGAAAGAGGCTGTTGATAGATCAATAGCAACTAGAAGTCGAAATGGCAATTTTAGAGTTCAGCAAGAGCAGCAACTTGGTGCAGCTCAGCCTGAGAATCCTCATGAGGGCTCGTGTTTCAGGTTGGTCCTTTTTTCTTGATGTGTGGATTCCAATACACCTTCTTTTTCCTTTCTCTTAGTTTCCTTCTTTCTGTTTCCTCTTTATCTGCTTAGAGAGAATCTCACCTTCTTGGAAAAGCAGAAGTCCAAAGTTCAGAAACTACAGCCTGGCTGGTGTAAATCATTACAGTACCTCTAGAGACTTAGTTAGCTGCGAATGAGTTCTGTGATGTGTCTGTGAATGGTGAATCTACCTAGATAGATGGGGATGAAAGTTTTCACTGATTATCTCCTTAACTCAAGATTTATAGTTCTTGCAAATGCTGCCAACCCCAGTTGTGAGGTATCTTGGACCATTCTCTAGTAACAGGAATGGAAAAACAGAACTAAGAATTCAAGTAATAGATTAGACATGAAAAATCATAGAATTATCCAATAATTTAGAGTGGAAAAGACTTTTAAAACTACTGAGTTCAACCATAAATTATCAACTATCAAGAAACTCATAGATTTTACTACTTTTAATAATAATATTTTAGTATTTTTACTATTTTACTGTTTAATAATAGTATTTTACTATTTTTCTACTTTTAACTTTGCTGTTTAGAAACACTTTGAACCATCAAGTGTAAATAAGGGT
>VZTY01004641.1:69020-105932 GCA_013400935.1 Turnix velox
TCTCAGTATAAAAGGAGGGATCGAAGAGGCACTCTTTCTTCCTCTTCGGCTCTCTTCCCTTGTCGGCCGTTCCCTCGTCGGCCCTGCGCTCTTCAGACCACAGGCCTACTCTCCTCGGCCTGACCACGTGGAAACTCGATCATCATCCCAGGAGCTGGATTCTCCTCGGCCTGCTCACGTGGGGTCGTGATCATCATCCCGGGAGCTGGATTCGGTCTTGTAAATATTGTACACCTTTTTATCTTTCCCTTTTGATTTTGTTTATTGTTTCATTATCTATTAAAGTAGTTCGGAATTCTTCTGAACTCGTAAATCTCCTCCTTCCTTCCTCTCTTCTCTTCAGAGAGAGGAGGGAGGGCCATCTGTCTCTGGGGGGCTAATTTATTAATTTTGGCCCAAAACCAGGACAAAGGGTTTAAATTTTTGTTGGCCAGCGCTCTGCAACAGAAGACCAAGCATTGGGGAGTGATATTTTCCAGCATGTTCTTCTAACCTCTTAGAGTACATGGCTCAGCAAATTCCTTAGGCAGAGGTGACCAATCTTTGCATTTGAAATCCCTTTTTCCATTAATTTGACTTACTGCTTTTGAAAAGCTACTTAAATGTCATGTAGTGAGGATTTACACAAATTCCAGAGGCTGTACAACTCCATATGGTGCTGGGTAATAATCTCTGTGCCAGTGTTTTACACTGGGTGGCAGGCTCTATCACATAGAGGGATGAATTCTAGGAGTCAGATTGTTAGATTTTAGTTTTATGGTGAAGAAGTCTTGGATAGGAGTTTTCCCCCTCCTCTACAGCAAGGCACTGGCTCATGGCAGGGGAGCTGGAACTGGATGATCTTTAGGGTCCCTTCAAACCCAAATCATTCTATGATTCTCCCATGCTGTGCCAGCTCTGAGCAGCCTTGTGCAGTGTCTCACAAAGCATTAGCTGTTCTCATGTTCCTCCTGGAATTCACCTGTCTGAAGAAAGTGGCTTTTATGGTAAATCTCTGCGTTGTTCTAATAAATTGTGAATTCATTTCTCAAATGGCTCACTGAAAGGAAGAAGGAAACAAGAAAGAAAGTAAGAAGGAAGAAAGGAAGGGAGTGGCTTACTTTCTTTATTCTGCTCCTTAAGATCTGACAACAATTTATGTGCAGTATTAAGTAAAAGAAGAGCTGTCATAAAGCTGCATATTCTCTTCCTCTTGAGAGAATAATGATTGTAAAATTGCAAAACTCAGATCCAGTTTACTCTTATAAATGGATTGTATATATGAATAGCTTTTGGAGGTAAGTGGTGAAATGATTGCTTATGAAGGTGTTCATTTTATATTTCTTTCATGTGCAGGGCAATCATTCTCCCCTTGTTTGTGATTTTTATTAAATATGATGCCCACTCATGGTTTAGGAGAAATGTTTATGCAGAGTAATCTATTTGATTTGGCATCTCAGTATTTGCCAAACGAATATTTATTGCATATGATTAATCTTCTATCATTTCACTGTTCCAAGCATTTTGAAAAAGAACATAACCATAGTGGGCAGCTTCATGCTATGCCATAAACTGCAAATGAATTGAGGCTTTTAGCAAAGGTGTTTGAACTTACAGCTCATGGCTGGCTTGCAGTGTTTTGTTTTCTAACAAAATGAGTTTTTTCAAAGAATTCTTTTTTTTTTCCTTATTGTTCTGAACTGAACCTAACTGAACTGCCTGTCTCACAGTTCATATGATTTAAGAATTTGAACTGTGTAATTGGCTTGGGTCTGCAATTTGTTTCTGTCCCATGGCCCTGTTTGTTTCGTCAAGTACTGCAGAGGGAAAAACTCGTTTTGCCCTTTTCATGGTGGAACAGGAAAAGCTGAAATTGTTTACAATATGAGGCACCTCTAGCAAAGCCTTTTTATTCCTAATATGTTCTCATGAATTAAAATATCCTGGAAGTTAGTTGTACTGTGTGTTGTTGATGTAGGGGAATGGGGAGATTTCCATTAATACACTCTTAACCATTATATACCCAGAAATTTCAGAAGCTCTGCAGAAAAATAACCCAGAAAGTGACATATGTCACTTTTTAAGTGACATTTTTTTGTTGGAATCAAAATTGTGCAATGGAGTTCTTGTCTTTGTAGTTTTCCTGTAGCTTTTGATGCAGGCGGCCATTTCCATTCAAAACTGATGGAGAATTAAAGATGTTAATGTTATATTTTGAATAAAGGACATGGACACCAGAGAAGCAACTCCCTGAAGCCCACTGAAAGGGGCATTTATAAGCATATATATCCTGAGCAGAAAGAAACACCTGCTCAGCCATCACCAGCCATATCACATATGATCCAAATAGGTCTGCTGGAAGGAGACAGAAGTACTGGTTGAGGTAGAAAACCTGACTTGCAGCATTTAGGATGCAAATCTGCAGGAAAATAGTAATTTTTAACTTTATAATTCCTGAAACAGCCTGTTTATTTTGGGCATGGATTGAATTTCTGATATGGTTTAAAGCCACGCTGTGATTCTCTACTGACAAGTAAGACACTTTTTGTTCATGACTTACACTCCCTCTATTGCTGTGAGCAAAATAAGAGCTTTGAAGAATCAAGTCTGTAGCTAAGTCAGAGTGATGGGGAAGGGAGGATGCTGATTAAGATATAGACATTATCCTAGCAAGCAGGAAAATGAGGGGAATCATCCAATTTCCCAACTTCCTAGAGAATGGCATTTAAAAAAATAGTATATCTCATTTTTCTTTACAGCTCCTCTAATTTTCATACAAATGTACAGCAATTTGATTTAATGGCACCTTATTTCTTCACAGAAGTGGGTTAAAATAGCACAATAAAGTTATGAAAAATATATGATCCAGCTTCATGATCCAGATAAGAAACATGGAGTCTCTAGTCCTTTCTCTGTTACTAATCAGTGATTCATATGGGTGAGGTTAAACAGGTCATGTACCAAACTTTGTTTATCTGGTATGTCCTGACAAACAGCAGCTCAAACAATATCTGAGCCAGTTTTGATATGCAATGACATACTATCAGTGAGTTTAGACTCTTTTATGAAGCAGATTTTGCTTATGTCTCTGCATTTTCCTATAGCTGTGAGTACCATGATTTAATTATGAAGTGCATGATAAAGCAATTTTCAATGTTTCATTGTAAACCTTCCTCCTGATCACGTTCTTTTAGACTGACTCGATTTTGGGCATCATTATTTGCAATTTTTCTTGTCTGCACTGTTCTTAGCTATACAGACCTCTCCTGCCCTCTCCTTCCCTCTCTGTAATTCCTACAGCCTATAATTTTTTATGTGGTTATGGTTTCTTTCTCTTCTCAAATGCATTACTTTGTATTCATCACTGAAATTAAACTACAGTCTCATCACCCTGTCACTCAGCATTGTGAGATCCTTTTGTTGGACTTTGAAATCAGCACAGAACTGACTATTCTGAATAATTTTATGTTATTTATTTCCTAGTCCAGACCATTTATGAATATGCTGAGCTGAACAAACTCTGCAGCAGATCCTTGAGGGACTTTCCTGGCAACTTTTCTTTCGCTCTGAAGAAGTTCTTTGTTATTCCTGTTGTTTCTTATATTTTAAATTTGTATTAGCCTGTTGGGCTATTGCTTGTGAGGTTACTCTCTCCATGCCTGGGGTTGCACTATATTACTTTCCATCCATATCTGCAGATGAATATTTTTCACAAAGGGAGACCAATTCCCTGCTGATTACATGGGGTTGAACTGAGAGCAGGGTGGTGGAGTTAGGAGCTGCTCAACAAAGCTAGAAATCCCACTGATAATGGAAACTGTGATGCCTTTCTCTCTCCTTCATCTCCATGTTGAGTTTGCATAACAGTGTTCTGGTAGACATCACCCAGAGGTGGCTTATGTGAGCAGCTGCTAGAAGCTTCCTCTATACCTGACAGAGGCAATGGCAGCTGGCTCCAAAACTGACCTGCTGCTGGCCAAGCTGGAGCCCATCAGTGATGACAGTAGTGCCTCTGGGATAACACACTTAAGATGTAGGGAAAAGCTGCTGCACAACAGAAATTGCAGCTGGAGATTGGAGTGAGAATATGTGAGAGCTACAACTCTGTGGTTAGCAAGGTTGGTGAAGAGGAAGAGGAAGAGAGACTAAAGATAGCTCCTGTTTCAGCAGGTGGAACAGAGATTCCCCTGCAGCCCATGGTGAAGACCATGGAGGGGCAGGCTGTCCCCCTGCAGCCCATGAAGGACTATGGTGAGGCAGATATCCACATGCAACCCACAGAGGTATCCTGAAAGAAGCCATGACCCTGTGAAAATCCTGCACTGCAGCATGGTCTTAGCAGAACCCATGGACCTGCAGAGAGCATCCCATGATGTTTTTTTCTGGAAGGACCTGTGACCCCAGGGGAGATTCACACTGGAGAAGTTGGTGAAGAACTGCAGCCTGTGAGAGGGACTCATGTTGGAGAATTTTGTGTAGAACTGTCCCCTGTGGGAAGGATGCAACATTAGAGCAGGGAAAAAGTGTGAGGAGTCCTCTGTCTGAGGATGGAGGAGTGGCAGAAACAATGTGTGATGAATTGACCAACAACCCTATTCCCTACCCCCCTGCCCTACTCAGGGCAATGCAGTGGTGAAACTGGGAGTAAACTTGAGCCTGGGAAGACGAGAGAGATGAGGGGAAGATGTTTTCATAATTTTTTTATTTCTCTTTATCCTACTATTTTTGGATTGGTAGTAAATGAAATGAATTCCCCCAAGTCGAGCCTGTTCAGCCTGTGACAGTAATTGCTTGGTGATCTCTCCCTGTCTTTATCTCACTCTGTGAGCCTTTCAGTCTGTTTTTTCTCCTCTTTGAGCTCTTTGAGGAAGGAAGTAATAGAGTGGCTTTGGTTGGCACCTGGTGTCCAGCCAAGGTCAACCCACCACGCTCACCATTAGAGGAGTACAAGGACTACTACAATAAATGTAGCCTGAGCTCAGTGCAAGACAAAGCAAGGGGAGAGCAGCAGACCTGAATGACCATTAATTGAGCCTGACAAGTGTTTACACAAGGAATCAGACTGGCAGTGGCCTAAAAGCACTGATCTATGAGTCTATTGATTAGCAGTGACCCCATCAGTAAGAGCAATAGCAACCTGCTGCTTTGATATTGCACATAAGAGCAAAGTTCAGTGCAAACAGCCCATGTGTGTACATTCATTGTCATCCCAGACTGCCATTAATGTATCCATATATTATAATATCTTTGCATTCCCCAGACCAAAACTATACTCTGTTATTCTTCACATTGAATAGGTTTTTACACACATATTGAGACAGATGTACTTGTTTTTTGGCTGATGGGTATTTATAAAGGCAGACAACTAAGAATTGCATCTGTGGGCACAGTTTATCTTCTGCTGCCTTGCTTTCCTAGGAGAACAGCACAGCTTTCTTCAAAATTACTTCTCTTTTTATTGGTATCCCATCTTCCACACTGAAGCTGCTTCATTCTTTAAAGTCCTTCAAATTATGAATACATCTGTTACTCCCTGATGTAATGCATTGTATGTATGCACCTCACATTCCAAGTAAGAAAATTTCAAATGGTCTACTTGGCTTGCTGTAGGTGAAACATTTTAACATTCTAGAAATCAACTTTTCCAGGCAAATATTTTTCTATCACCCTAATGTTGGAGGACACTTTTCAGATGTGTTGATATATACAATGTTTTAAATGCTTGTTTATGTTGATGCTTTTGACCTCACAATGCAAACACAAAACAAGAGGCTCATCGCTTACCCTTTCTCTGAAAGCACAAACTGTTTCAAGTCTAGTTTTCATTTTTTAACCCAAATGTGCCCATGCAGAGTGATTAGAGTGACCATCTTTCACTCTTCTATCAGTTCTACAAGAATCTTTGCACGAAGCTGAGAATTCTGTGACTCTATAAATTGTCCTGGCAAGAAATCAATGAAAACTAAAGCCTAATGAATTAGGTTTCCACAACTGATTTCATCAGAGATGCCACATCAGCCAGATGCTTAGATAGGCTTACCTTTAAGTGTCTGAACAGTTCTACTGCCAGTCAGCTCTCTGCTGTCTCATCCCCAGGCATGCAGGCAGTTCCATTAGAGATATCTAGGTGGAGTAATTTTATGAGCATGATAAATCATGATAAATGAAATGTGAGCTTTGTGCTTTCCTGAGCATTAGCCTAACAAAAAAACACCCCAAAGAAACCAAAAAGCAACAATTACTGGGTTAGTTTTGCTTTGGAAGTATTTTGTATAGTAATCTCACCTATTTCTATGGGGCCAAAATTCACTGGACTGCATGAACAGAGAAATAACTTGAATAAACATTATGTTTAATGCTTGGAAAGTTCTGAGCAGTATGGATCTTCAGTTATCTATTTTGGATGCTAGTTGGAATGCTTGTGAGTGTGTCAGAGATTGAAGCTTTCTACTCTTCCACTACCATGATAGGGTAGGGTGATGGACAGCCATAACTTTTTGTCTTGGAGTCTATCTTATACTTGACATCCTTTCTACCTGTAGTTATCTCTGGGAACTGTTATTCCCTGTTCCTATTAGAGCACTCTGAGAGCCTCAGATTCTTTAACAGAAAGAAAACATTAGGGAGAGGCAGGATTTAAGAAAGCAACAAGAACAGAGCTGGAATACAGAAGTGGTTTGGAAAGTATATTCAGCTGTGACTGTTGCTTTGCATATGTCATTCTGGGTTAGCAGGCAAATAGCAGCACAAATGGATTCACATAGAAATTTGTCCCTTGACAGTGCTGTGTACCAGAAAAGAACATGCTTCTCCAGGGCTTGCCTGCTTCAGTTCAGGGGGTAGCACACTCCCCTGTAAAGCTGGCTGATGTGGCCAGTGTTTGCAGGAGAAACACTAAAGGGAAGAGTGAGAAATCACATGAATTCTTTTTTCTTCTCTACTACTTTTGTGCAGCTGCTATATGGGTCCTCTGGGCTGACATATTTCTGTTAGGGAGATGAGCATCTGCACTTCAGAACCAACCCAGTACCCACCAGTGTTTTCTGAATCTCACCCCCAGGGCTCAGAAGACAGCCCAAGCAACTTAATATTTTTTAGAACAATGCTCCTCTGGGCTGAGTGATGGCACACTTCTCTCTGCAGGAACATTTAGTCAACTCCCCCTGAAAATCAGCTGTTTGTAATGGAAATGCTGATATCTTATCTGCAGTGACAATAATGGTGGAACTATGAAATATGCCCAGGGAGCCCCTTTATTTCTTTTAAAGTGAAAACAGAGGCACATTCACAGCTGTAATCTGTTCAGGACAGACGTTTGCTCCCTGTTATCTGTGGGTCCAAATGTAATGTGTTTTTAATTGCCTATTCAACGCACCTAGCAATTAAGGCAAAATGATAGCTCTTCTTTTGAAAATGTATGAGCTTTACAATTAGAAGTAATTGTCCTTGCTAATTGAAAGTGCATCTTTATTTCCTGTTGATTGTATTTTTTTATTAAAGGATTTGAAAGGCTTTTGAAATCCCATTAAAGGGCAAATGCTATTGCGTGCTTCTACTGTAGTCACTAAGGACAAATGAGGGGGTTAGCTCAACTTTTTGGGGCTTCTTTAAGCTCTGTGACTATTGAGCATAAAGCTAGTGATGTTTAGATATGGAAAGCTGTGCTGGAGTGTAACTTTTGCACTGGATATCTCTTTCTCAAGCAATCAGTAGCACTCAGATTCTTGCCCCTGTGGAATAATGCCTACTGCTGCATTGCTTGCTTGTGCTGTTCCAAGAGAAATTGTACCATCCCCTTGCATGCTGCTTTGTGAGGAAGGAATATTAAATGTAACTGCATAACATGCAGAAGAAGACACTTAGGAAGATCCAAGATTTTTGGAATGCCCAGAATATTGGACTCAGAGTGAGCAAATCCATAGCTAGATCAGGGAACCAGCCAAAACACAGAGCACACCACACAGGAAGTGCAACTGGTGCTTCACAGTAAGGTTGCAAGACATCAGTATTACCAAGACATTCTTTAAATCATAGAATTGTTAGGGCTGGAAGGGACTTTGAAGATCAACTAATTCCAATCCCCATGCCATGGGCAGGGATTCTTCCCTCCACATCAGATTGCTCAGAGCCACATCCAGCCTGGCCTTGAATACTTCCATGGACAGGACATCCACAGCCCCTCTGGGCAACCTACCTACTGCTCTCTTTGAAATNTGTACCATCCCCTTGCATGCTGCTTTGTGATGAAGGAATATTAAATGTAACTGCATAACATGCAGAAGAAGACACTTAGGAAGATCCAAGATTTTTGGAATGCCCAGAATATTGGACTCAGAGTGAGCAAATCCATAGCTAGATCAGGGAACCAGCCAAAACACAGAGCACACCACACAGGAAGTGCAACTGGTGCTTCACAGTAAGGTTGCAAGACATCAGTATTACCAAGACATTCTTTAAATCATAGAATTGTTAGGGCTGGAAGGGACTTTGAAGATCAACTAATTCCAATCCCCCTGCCATGGGCAGGGATTCTTCCCTCCACATCAGATTGCTCAGAGCCATATCCAGCCTGGCCTTGAATACTTCCCTCTGGGCAACCTACCTACTGCTCTCTTTGAAATGCTGGAAATAGTTAAAAAAGACAGCAAAAATGCTGAGCTCAGATGAAAATGTTGGACAAAGTATATCTTGGAAGTGGAAACAGCAGAGCAGTTCTTTCCATGCCTGGAATATTTCACTCCATACACAGTGGTACCCATACTATAACAAACAGCATCACACCTCCAGTGGAGAAACTGGGACATCTTCAATATCCAGGCTACTCTGCTTGTCTGTGTCTGAAACCAAGCATTACTGCCGTACAGAAATCCTGCTCAAGACCCTCTTCATCATTCAGCACAGAGGTGGGCTAACCTACATGCAAAGACATTTTTCATCTTTTCTTGTCCATGCTTCTGCAAATGGAAGCAAATGGATGCCACCAGGATTTTCCTCTGAAAACTCTTTGTCTTATTCTTCATGTCACCTTTAAGTGCAGCAGCTCTGAAGAAAGACACAAGCCAACTGCTTCATTTAACTCTGCTTGACAAAGTGCTCTCTCATGACCTCCCAGCAGCAACCTTCTCACTCATTTTAAGTACAATGTAATTGCTAGATGTCTGATTCACCTCCCTGTCTTTCAAGTGCACTTTTGTGCCCACATTTTTAAGCATGACTTTAAAATACACTGCTAAATGCTATCTGCTTGCATTTCTAGATGGTTCTGGTGTTCTGTCTGGGAAGTCTGTCAATCAAATGGATATTTAACATTTTCTTCATGACCAGAATGGGTGATCTGGGAGTTTCCATCATCAAACTGGCATCATTCCAGTCTTTCTTTGCCTTTTCTGAGATGCACCTGCGAATCTTGAAAAACCTTGACCATGCTAATTCATGGTCTAAAGAATTGCAGAGCTGCTCATCATGTATTAATTAACACTTTAGTGTCTATCTCACATTGTGCCAGTGCCTTCAGGGAAATACTAATCAGGATGAGGAGTTAATGTGGAGAGAACAAGGACTTTATGTTTCCACTGGGGAAAAACCCAAGAGAACAGACTTGGATCTAAGAAGAAAGATCTAAACCCATTCCATAGTGCAAAGGACTGAGAGCTCTATGAGGACCAGTGCCATGTATTGAAGTGACACATGCATGGTNTAGTGTCTATCTCACATTGTGCCAGTGCCTTCAGGGAAATACTAATCAGGATGAGGAGTTAATGTGGAGAGAACAAGGACTTTATGTTTCCACTGGGGAAAAACCCAAGAGAACAGACTTGGATCTAAGAAGAAAGATCTAAACCCATTCCCCCATTCCATAGTGCAAAGGACTGAGAGCTCTATGAGGACCAGTGCCATGTATTGAAGTGACACATGCATGGTGGTGGTGGAAAATTAGAAGAAGGAACAATAATCCTTATTGTGCCAAAAGATAGGAAGGACTCTCTTGAATGTGGGGAAAAAATCCTGAAAAACTTAAAAAATGTCCAAATTTGAGGATTAAAAGCCTGCATCTCACAATTCCCATATTTTCACATTTTCTTAATGTTTTCTACCTTTTCACATTTTCTTGGCAGAGAACTCTGCTGTATCTTACTGCTCTCATGTGATCTCTTCTCACACAAGCAGGATTTTATTCTGATTTGTCTTTTTAATGTGTTCTGAGTATTTGACACTAACAATCACAGCATGGTACAAAGTAAAGAAGTGCATCTACACTCAGTGGTTGATAATGGAGCTGATCATGACCTGAATCATATTAAGTGGTGTTTTTAGAAAATATCAGCCTGGCTACAAATGAAGGTATCCTCTTGGTAGGAAGGAAGTGTTTAACCTAGAATTTGACTGTCTTGTTCCACTGTTTTGAGACTACTTACTTACACGCAACAGAAAAAACAGAACAAGCTGTCCCCTGATAACCATTCCACTTTTCAGCCAATTGACAGTTTTGTAAGCCCTCCTTAGTATCTTTTTGGAGTCGATTGATGTGAAATCGTTCTCTTTGCTGTGGATACTGAATTAATATGTTGTGGTTTAACCCCAGCAGGCAGATAGGACCATAGAGCTCCCTATTCACCCCTCTCCTTCCCCTGCTCCTAGTGTAGAGGGAGGAAGAAGGGGAAAAAGGGAGAAAAAAACCCCTTGTGGACTTAGAATGTGCTCTCCTCTGTCACCCTGTATGTAAACTATAAATTTCTGAATGCTAAGAAAGCTTATAAGCTCTGACAGCCTGGTTCAAGAAAAACAATCTGTGTTCAGAAAAAGATCTAAGTAAGGACAATCTATTAATCATGCTCCACAGAGCCATCCACCTGAACTGTGTCCATTGTGCTCTTGTAAAACATTGCAGTGTGTGAGTACAAATGCCAGGTCTATAAGGACTCCCATCAGGAACTTGCAGGAATTCTGAATTTCTCCTTGGTCCCTGATGGAGCAGATCAGAGTGAAAACATCTTCACATCTGAAACACCTTCACACTCTCATACACCTGACAAACACATTTCCCCTGCCAGCATGTTTGCTACAGTGAATACTCAAAATACCAAAGTGGTGTAGTTATTGAAAAAACAATCCAAACATGATTGAAGAGGTGCCCATCCTATCTGTTTGCTAAGCCTTACCTGTTCTCCATCCTGAGGAACCCTTCCTCAGAAGCAGAGCTGGCAGTTGGCACCATAGGCTGTATCTGCAATAAGTAGCAAGATGGTAGGTGCTGCTGGAGCTTTAAGTTGGAATATATTTTCATATATGTCCAGGCAAAACTGTCAGAAGCTTTTGAGGGACAAATATTCCTATCTGAGGGTAAATTTAGGTCTTTTCTATGTTCTCCATGGAGCCAGGACAAAAAGTAATGCATATTGCAAGGTGTTCAGAGCTCCAGCACATGAAACACATATTTTGAGGTCAAAGTGGCAGGGATCAGAAGTTTGACTTACAGTTTGAACTTGCTGGGTAAATTACTTCTTTCCTCTGGTACACAGAGCTGTTACAACAGTTGTTATTGCAGAAGATAACACACACTTTAAAAAGGTCCAGCCACTCTTATGTCTGTAACAACCAGCTTGATCTTTTTTGCAATTCATAGCTTTTGCAGCTGCTTCTTAGGAGTGGCTAAAGTTCTGCCCAGACTATTTTTTTTAAATACAAGTTCTGATGTATCCATATTCTCCATGATTATTGATGCTTTCTTTTAGGATGTAGTGTTCATTTTACACTGTGCTGCTAATTCTGAAAATCAAATGGAGGTGTGTCCTCTTAATTAATGGCATTTTCATAACTGCCCTTTGATAGAGCTGAAAAACTGCAGCTCTCAGTCTGTTCTGCTCACAGACTGGATATTTAGTGACATTTACAGACAGTACAGTTCCTATTGTGGCATCCAAAGAGGGGAATCAAAGGTGTGCTTTCTGTAATCCCTAAACAATGGCAAATCATGGAGCCTTGTGAATCAATTTCTGCTAGAAAATGTATCTATGGCATGGAATCCAGATTAAAAAAAGAAATTTGATCTTAATAATGTCTATATAACAATATCATGTAAGGAAAGGTCAGGTTAAGCAAATCAAGCTTTCACTCCAGACTACCACAAAATTATTCACAATTTACTCAAATGAAGTAATAAAATAAACTCCTTGGCTGCAAAAGTTTTCCCAGAGGCAAGACATCATCAAAATAACAATATGGCCCTTCTCAAACACTCTCTCATCCAAATATGGGTGTAACAGAGTCTTTTAGTCACTTTCACAAGCACAGAAGACTATGTCTGTGGTAGGCAGGTAGACAAATATTCATAATCTTCTTGACTCTTCATGGAAATGAAAAAAAAAATTTGACTTGGAGATTTGGGGATGGTTTTAACTACTTTTTGGCAGATTCATTTGAGAAGTTATCTTTGGGGTCTTCGATGGGAAAAGTCTGTTGTTGGGAATGTTCCACACTCTCAAGTGTTTTATTTGGGTTTTCCTAATAATGGATGGCAGGCAGGAAGGCTGTGTTGAGAAAAACCTGGAGAAAATTATGTTCTGCTTAATTATGACACTTGAAGAATTCTTTGTTTTAAGGTAAAAATGTGATTCATCACAAGTAAAAAGAAAATGTAGTTAGAGGATTAAAGCTTCTGGGTTTCTGATTTTGCATGGTACATAGTCACACTGTGGGGAATTGTAAAAAAGGTTCATTTGTGTTCCACTTAGTGGCTTTTCCTCCTTATAAAAATTCTTTGATGATAAATACATTTAAAAATCCCTTAAAACTGTTACATTGGGTTATTTTCAATTGGAGAGGGGGAAAAAAGAGCATAAACAATTTCATATTTCAAATGCAATTCATGCTGAAACATCCTACTGTGGCATAATTTAAACAGAAGCCAGATTGGAACAAATAATGCATAACTGCTTTGTTTTAAAATGTGGGTATAGATAAAAAAATGTATTATTCAAAGGAGCTTTTTAGGCTAGTTCTGAAATATAAATTAATGTATGCAGATGGTTTCATACACATGTGTAAGTGAGAAATTTGAAGAAGCTGTAGCACATGGTACCCAGCTGTGATCTCATCAGATGCTCTACAGGGATGCTGTTTAACTTGTGAATTTTATTTTTCCTTCTTCCTCTTCCAGTTCCAAAGGCCCTGGTAAATATTTTATATCTTTTATCCTCTTCTTTACCCACTTTATTTAATATGTCTCTGCTTTTCCTTCTTAGTCACCCTTGATAAGAATATGCTCACTGGTCGACTTGTTTATACTTCTGTTTCTCTTTTTAGTGTCACTGCTTTTGAGCTCTGCATTTTCTATATGTCCAATGGCCACAAGAAAGAGATCTTCTCTGTTTCCTACTGTAGTCATCTCTATGCCTTATTACAGTGCTTGGGACAGAGGATGCTCTGAGGCCTCTGCCAGACACTCAGTTGCTTCAAGGTTTGGAAGGAACCAGTTTCATCTGTCCCTTGTAACTCAGTGGATGTGGCTTCTTACACACAAGCTCTTTCTGCAGCTTATCTTTGTGAAACCCCATTGCCAAGAAGTCTGAGCAATCTTAAGCATCTTGTATTTGTTCCCAGATACCAATCCTATCCATCAGCCAAGTGGAGTAGGTGTAGATTCTCAATTTTCACAAAGTAGTGTTGACCTACACCATTGAGGGATCACTCTGATTCCTGTAACACACCTCGGAAATGGGAAACTCAACAGCAATGATTCATTACATTACTTTAGAAGCAGCTGGACCTGTTGCACCTTGTTATATTTAAAGAAGAAATCACCAGCATTTTATTTTGCAGCACAAACACTTGAAGTAGAAGGCAACTAAGTGCAGTTTATATTTAGTGCCCACTTAGAGTAAATCTTTAGCTCATGGAAAAATGTGCACTAGCTGTTGACAAGGACTGTATTGTGGAGGGTGCTGTATGTCAGAAAACAAAGAGACAAGATGTCTGCAGGAGTCTGCAGTGTCCTCCTCCTGCTTGAGGGCAAAATACTTCCTGAGAGGTTTTCTGGCATTGCTTGCTGTCAGTGGAAATGGCAGCACTGGGGTTCAGGGCTGGCAGAGAAACTGATGCCTGATGGAGACCACAGTCTGCTGCTTCCTCCATATGGCTACCCTTGAGCCAGCAACAGCTGAGCTCCCTTCTCTGCCTCTCATCACCATCCACATATCCCTTTCCATTCTCAGCACACATGTAGTATTGAGAGAGGAATTGGGATTTATCATCTCCACCATAAGCATCAGGACCAGCACTAGCGAACTGCCAGGTCTTATGTCTGCTGATTTCTCTCTGTAGAGAAGACCTGGGGGTTGTGGAGTACCCTCAGGCCAGCAGGACATAACTGGGAACAGCTGAGGGCAGCCTCAACCCTGAGAGCATCTGGCACCTCCATGGAGACAGACAGAGGACAATTTGTAATACTTCTGCCAAAAACCTTACATTTTCCCACTCAGACTTGTGCTGGGGAAAATGGAAGGCATTTGCCACAGGGCTAGCAGGTAGTTTTTCAACACTCTTCCTGCCTGATAGCTGTAGACAGGCAAAATTAGCTCAAACCCTACAGCCTTTTGCTGCCCCTGGACAATATACTAATCCATTCATGATTAAATCAGCAGGAGGATAGTCTTTGCTATCGCTGTTCCCTGGCTACAACTATAGTGACTCTCTAAGAGAAGCATCAGATGCTGCCCTGTCTGGTGGTCTGGGAATTTAATCTTTTCATCTCCTTCAACAAATGGTTGCCAAATGTATTTGACCACCTGAGATGCTCATAACAAAATTAATTTACTCAGAATTGCAATAATTTTTGAGGCAAATAATCCTGGGCTGATGTGAACATAGAGTTAAAATTTTCAAATGCATCTAAAAGCTTTTGCAAGGGACTGTAAACCTTACAGGTGAGGTGGAGTGTCTGTCTCTGAAGCCAATATTGCCATATTTGTTGATTACTAAGTATCTAGCAATACCCTTTCTTTTGGTGTGGAAGAGATGATGTGGACTGAAGCACTGGGAAAAAAACCAGTAGCCAATAACACAGAAGACAGAGAGTATATTTAATTTCTGCTCTTCAGACAAATGCTGATAGAAGGGATCTTGCAAATCAAAGACTAAAAAGGCTGTTAAGTTACTTAATCTCCATGATGTGTTTTTCTGTAGATGTTTCTTCCATCCTTTCAGCCAAAGGATCTGCACTCTAGGTGACATTTTAGATAAAAAACCCCAGATCTCAGTAAATAACCAGATAAGGTTGAGGCTTGTCTTTTATATCAGTGATGTGCATAAGTAATTTTAATAGGCATGGCACTAGCTCTTTATGAACACCTCAAATTGGCATATTCAGTAGAACCCATTTGATGTGTAGATATAATCTGTCTTTGAACAGTAATTGTGTGGCTCACTGGATGGCATCATGTAGACTGTGCACTTGACTCTGTGGATGCATTCTGCTGCAGTAGGTAGAGTGGCTGTTTCTTTTTGAAACTGAGTGAAAATGTGAAAAAACAAGAGACAACTTTCTTTGGAGGGTGCTGCTACAGACTATAGTTTTGGAAGTCCTTAAGATGACAAGATTGGGCACCTGGTCCCTCTTCACTTAAAACTTTACCACCATGAGGTTAAAATGTTGAATTGTGCTTTGCAATATCAGCATTTAGATTTTTCCAAAACAGCCAGTTATTTCTGGTGCCCCAGTTTCCGGTTCCCAAGCTTTTTCCTCTAGCTATTGAGACCTATTTTTGCAAAAGAGGCACTTCAGAAATCAAGCCTCTTCAATGAGATTTAAATTGCACAGGCATAATCCCGAGTTATTTGTGAATAATTCAGACACAACTAATACTTATGTAAATATCCATCATTTATCTATATCTGAATCAGTTAATATCAGAGAAATGGTTTGAATGGTTGCAAATTCATGAATGTTTTATATGCACAGGGAAGAAAGGAATAAACTATTCATTGTATCCTGCAGGACAGGGTAGAAGAGTTGTGATTAAACCTAGTGGTTTAATTTAAACATGAAGAGAATCTGCAGGCTGGGCAAATTTTCTTGTTCTTGGTCTTAGTGACAAACTTAGATACTGGCCAGAAATTATCTGTTAGATCTGATCCAGCTTTGCAGAAGACTGGCTATGAAAACAAGGTCTTTTTAAGCCCAATTTTCTATTATCCTATAGATGTGTTTATCATGCTAAACGATCCATATATTTTGAAAATCATATTTATGATTGAAAATGTGTAACTCATTCTGTTTCCCTGTGTATATAAAACATAGAGTGCTCACAGATGAGCATATATTGGTAGTTTACACATGTGGCCTGCTGTATTTCTAATTTTTGACACTGTGGAATGAAAAGCTAATCAGGCTAATGATACTGAAGACCATCGTATCTGTGAGGTTGGCAAGAGCAGAGATTTTTGCTAAAGAACACAGTCTTCCTTTTCAGCTCCAAGAGAAGTCTGCAGTGGGGCCACAAGGTGGCAGATGAGCTGCAAAGATTACGGATTAATAGCTGCAAAATAATAAAAATAGATTGCAAATGACAAGTGAAAAAAAGAAAAAAAGAGAAAGCACAAAGGATGGAGTCATTACTGAGCTTTTGGATGCTTTCCTAAAATAAACCAGCAGTGCTTCCTGCCACATAAAGTGGATCAATTACCCCCACCCCTGTTACAACAGGTTTGGGTTCTAATTTGGATTCTAATTGTTTTTTAGTCACCACTCAGTGGTGACTAAATCAACCATGGCCAGTTTTTGGGTAGGCTACTTGTCATGGGCATCATTCCAAATAATTTACTGAGTATGACATTTCATCTCTGTTCAGACTCCATCAGTTCAAGCATAAACTAATTTTTATCTGGTGCCGTGGAGCTGTAGTGAAGAAAAACAAGTTTCCTTGAGGCTGGAGCATATCTTATTCATTGTTTGTACTGGAGTTCACACCTACTTGTTTAAATGCCTTTACACATCTGATGTCTGTAGCAGAATAGAAAGGGGAAATAAAAAGAATCTGTTTTGCATGGCTTACAGGCAGGGTCAAAAGAATCCTTCTAAACTGTTATTTTTCCTTTTGGGACAGACTGAATTTTAGGTGCTGCTTGGACCGCTCACAACCCCACCAAACACGAAACTGACAGGAAACATCCCAAGCAAGCTGTAATTCATTTAATCATTTCTCAGATCACACAAGCTAACCCCCATTCTGCACCTTGAACAGTTTTCAGGCAAACTAATAAACTTCCAGGGAATTTCTTGCTGCTTTAAGCTACTGCTTCAATTTTCAGGTGCTGTAAAACCCCACTGCCTTCACAGGTGCCTGATGGATGTCCTCTGTCTCTTGCCATCCTGGGGATGAGACGAGGAGGCTTCTCCATGGTGCAGTGTGTATGGTGTCACAAAGATGCTCAGATGCTGGATGTTCCAAAGAGGCTGTTTTAGCCCACACACAGGGATTCAGCATCCTGGAGCTGCCAAAGAGCCAACACCACCCTGGGTGTTTTGTCTGAGTGTTTGTCAGTGACCAGATCTGATCAAAGCAGCCTGTGATAGACATGGTATTCTGGTCTGCCCGTGAGCCTGTGGAGCAGGCGACACTGCAGATATCCTTGATGCCATTGGCTAGACCATTTCCCCCCTTTACTTGGCCAATCCTGTTTTACTTGGCTGACTTAAGGAAGATTGAATTCTCCTTTGGATTGTTTTCTGTTCCTGTAAGCAGGGAGTAGCTTTACAGTGACAGCCCCCTCACTAGCAACAATAAATGTAATCTGAACAAAGACAAGCTGCTTGTTAATGGAACCATTAATAACATCTCCATTGCTTTTGTAGTTTTAAATAATTTTGCTAAATAATTGAACAGCAATTTTTATCTTTTTTCAAGCACTCCTCTCCCTCTTCATCTTGTTTTTTTATGCTGTTGATGACTTTCCTGTGTTTGATCTTAGGTTTGCTATAAGGAGGGTATGTACTGAAGTGCTTTTAAAATGGAAGAGATAAGTGAATTTATTGCCTGGGTTCTTATGAAAAGCTCTGCAGTTACATGAGTGAATCTTCTGTCATAAATAATTCAGTCAGTATTAATTAAAAATGCTTGTTTAGTAATAACTGGCTTCCATATCATCTGATTATTAGTTTGCCTTTTATTACAATAGTCTCTCATAAGTTATTGTCATTAAAGGAGCTTTCCAAGTATTTTCCATAGGGATCTGGTGACAGTAAGTGGCTGAAAAGAGATTCCTGTCAATGTTTTTTCAAAATTTCATCCTTTTTCTATTACTTTTCTTACTTCACTGTCCTAAGAAAAATGAAATTTTGAGAGTGCAAAATGTTTGCAGTGCTTCTTGCTTTAGGGTTGGTTATGGTGGCCGATCATAAAAAAATAAGGATATTTATTGACAAAATTAATAAGAATTCAGCAAAATCAAGAATTCTTCTACACTTCTTTGTTCCACAGGGTAAGTGTGAATTAACAGGTTGTACCAATGAACAAATACAGTCAGAGAAGGAAAGAAAGATATTATGAGATACAGATTCTTGAAGCTGATCAAGACTGTTAAGTTTCTTGTCTTGAGCTGATGTGAACTTCTGTAGCTTTGACTGGCTTTTGGGGGAGTGAAGGGCATTCAGTAATTCTCAGGCACAAGTTCTGGAAGCAGTAATAGAAAAGTTTAATGGCTCCTTGCTGCAGCTAGCACAGTGGAGACTGGAAATACTGATTTTCTCTAAGCTGCAGTACTTACACTAATGAGATAAAATAATTTGCTTCAGGTTCTATTTGTTCACTCTTCTCCTTCGCATTTCCTGATTTATCTTGGTTAGTTATTTCTGTCCCTGAAGAGCAGCTGTAACAAAGCCTCATCACTGCAAAGAATGGGGATTTCATAGTTTGTTTTTAACTTTTAACAAAAGTTAAAAAAATCAAGTGCTCTTTTTTAATCAGCTCCTTTGATATTGCTCTTCAAAAAATGAACCACTAGGATTTGCCATTCAGTTAATTGTTTTCTTAGGGGAGAATGGCATGTATTATTATCTTTATTGATCACAGCATCCAAGTATTTAAAAGTTTAAGCAGCAGAGAAATAGCAGTTAGAAATTACAAGGAGTGTAGAGTTTGTTAAGCCTTCTGGACATTTTCAGTCTCTTCAGTTGTGTTTCATATACTGTCTGATATCCTGGATGAAGAAATTAATCTTTTGACAAAGCTGAAACAACAGGATGTGGCCAGGAATTTCTTGCATGGATGTCTAAATTGAACTTGCATTCCTTTATAGACACCAGACTCAAACCATGAGAATACAGGGTGCTATTCTTCAGCCTAAAAACCATGTAAATGAATCACATCCTTGAAGTGTCTAATTCTACCTGCTGACCATAAAGAGAAACCAAGGTGATGAGTTTGACAGCTCTCAGCCCTTCTGTGGATGTTTAAAGCTGAGTTGAAATGCCACCCACACAGACTCTGTGAGACAAGGCAGGAAGCAGGAAGACTTTGGCATCAGGAGAACTTAAATACAGCAAAGCTGGATTTATTGCATGAGTCAGTGATGCTATTGTTGAGATTTGTGTAATGGTTAAATCAAAATTATGATTACAGTATCAGATTTTTGCATATTTCTAGTTACAGTACTGTGCTTAACTATAATATCATGGTGTAGTTATAATAGTAGTGTTATTATTCTATGATGTATTTCCTAGGTCAAAGAAAGCAGGAGAAGCTATCTCTACTAGACTGAACTGAAATCATTACTGACTTAAAAGTCCAGCTGCTTTCCTTGTGGATCAGGTTTAAACACAGTATTTATAATTTAAAATGGACATTTATGAGTTTATCCTCAGAGTCCTATCTGGGGGATCTGAGGCATTTCATATACTTGTCATAAAGTGCTAATGTGATAACCCACTTGAGAAATGAAGTGGAGAAGCTCTGGATTGATAATAGCTGTGGCTGAACATTATTTCCCTTTTATAACCTATTGTACGTTCATTAGATGTTAGAGGAAGTGGATTTAATTCTTGAAAGGGAAGTCCTTTTCTGCCATTATAGACCTGCAGTGCATATGAAGACCTGCCTCACTAATGGGCAATGGAATGAAATGGAGGCAGTAGAAAAATTAATTAGCCTTCTTGGCAATTTTGGGAGAAGACATTTTGAAAATTAACTTATTCCCAAATCTAGGTAGCATCTGCATTGCTGCAAGTGCCTTCATAGAAATGAAAGCATCAATGCAAGAATCTGTGAAGGAAAAGGCACACTATAGCATTGGAAACTGTTACAACTAAAACTTCAAAGGTGGCAAGGTGGAGGAGATGATGAATTTGGAATACATCCCCACTCATCCTGACAGCCTGTTCATGTCAGAAATCATGATTAAAGAGCATGTCTTGTCTCAAACTTCCATTTATTGTCCCTATAAGGGACAAGAGAATACCTCTAGCATATGAAAGATTGCCAGAACTGATTAAGTGGAATTAACTTTCTGTATATAATTTTCATCAAAGTCCTGAAAGGATTTTATGATTTTATGTATTGTTACTCCTATTTCTTCTAATGACAAACAATGCAACAGAAGGATTTTGTGCAGATACAGGGTCTGTATGTTTTTCCTTTGCTTTCTTCTCAATGGATGGTTCTTTGCAGCCAGTAATGTCTCATCCAAGCATGAGCTGGAGAAGTTCTATAAAGACTCTCTGAGTCATCATTGTACAATATTAAGAAAACATCATTATCCTTTTTTGTATTATCACTGCAGCCTTTGATCAAAACCTCCTCAGACTAGTTCTTATGCAGAAAGTGTAGTCAGGTAGTTGCAATAGTCTTCACTCCAGTGTAGCCAGACACTCTTCAAAAATCCAAAACTTCCAGCTGAGTTTCAACATGACCCTCCCTCTGGGACTGTTGCTGGATGATGCTACTGAGAGGAGATTTAGGCCCTTTGTCTGCAAATATTCTAAGAAATTTAATTTTATTGGGATTAACATGATTTTCAAGTGGCATCACACTGCCTATGTCCATGTTATCAAGTTCTCTTGCTCTTAAAAGTAATATACTGGGGATGGCCAGTTGTGCTTAGAAATCTTGTGAGGGTCTGGGGATCACTGGTCATTTCTACCCTTGGAAGCAGCAGGATGGACAATGTTTCAAAGTCTGTGAACTTTATGTTGCATTTTGTAGTTTAGCACTCTGGATATTAGCTTTTCCAATAAGCAGAATTATATACCTTTTGATACCACAAGAAAGTCACTTCTACCAGCAAATTTTAAGGAGTTATATATCATTTACAAACTCCAAGTAAAGAAAAAAAAATAAGGTTTATCATCTCTGAGGCTGGGAGGAAGAATACATGATTCAAGAATTCAGGAACTAAATCATTACATTATATATTATATCTTTTAGACAAATGTAGACAATTCTTTTAGGCAAAGAGTTCACATAGTTCTTCAGCTGCCTTCCTATAGGTAGAGCAGATTCTCTTCAGGCATTTTGCTATTGCTGAGGAATAAATCCAGGACCTAAAAATTGGTGGAAATTGAATCCATGACCTTCAAAACCAAAAGAGTAAGATTAGAGCCTAAAAAGTCGGCTTTTTATCTGTAAGCCAGTGGACTATTACAGATGCTGGGGCTCGCTATTAGATGAAGACATGATTATACACTAAGCCAGTGTATTATTACACTTTCATTTCCACTGCTGAAAGGTCTATTATCCTCTCTGTGAGCATGATCTAATGTCTGTTGAAGTCAGTGTGAGCTTTTCACTGAATTTAATCGGATTTGAATCATAATCAAAACGTGTGAGCCTGTTTATACCAGCTAGAATTTAACAGCATAGAAGAAGTATGAAGAGGTTGTCTTTAAATATCTATATATCTATCTCGGTGTCTGTCTTCCATATATACACTGCTTTGGGCATAGCAGAATCACAGAATCATAGAATAGTTTGGGTTGGAAGGGACCTTAAAGATCATCAAGTTCCAACCCCCCTGCCATAGGCAGGGACACCTCCCACTACATCAGGCTGCTCAGTGCCTTGTCCCGCCTGGTCTTGGACATCTCCAGAGAGGGAGCATCCACAACCACTTCATCCTACACTTGGCATTTGATAAGCACTGATACAAAGTAAAACAGCTAGGAGATCAACATAAAGAGAGTAGCTACATGAAGATGATAACACATGGAAGAATCCAGCCTAAATTTAATCAATGAGCTGCACAGGGCAATTTGGGTAAAAACCCCAGAAGATAGAGAAGATTTGTGGGTGAAAAGGAAAGAGGAGATGGGAGTTCTCAAGAGTGACCTTAGCAAAGAAAGGAAACTGAGGTGCAGTGTCATATTAGGTAGCTTTTCTTTTATCCTAGTTCTGATAAATGCATTTTCTTACAGCAGTTATTTATAATCAATATATATATAGTCTTTTGAACTTAATTTTCTACTTTTTCATTGTCATTACTGCAATTAATATATGTTTAGTGGTTGGGTTTTTTAAAATTTATTTATTCAATCTGTTTATTTTCCTGAGATACTTTGACCACTGTTTTCATAACTGTCCTAAACAGAGTATGCAATGTGGGGACTCA
Source organism: Turnix velox (assembly GCA_013400935.1). NCBI lineage: Eukaryota > Metazoa > Chordata > Aves > Charadriiformes > Turnicidae > Turnix > Turnix velox. Next base: position 91,593 of record VZTY01004641.1, read on the forward strand.
ACTGACTTTAGCTATATTATGCCAGGCATCTATTCTAGGTAAGACATAATCTCACCGTTTAATCAGTGCAAGGAGATATCAGCTCCAGAGAAAAATTTATACTACACATTTAAGGCACTTAGGATGAGACAAAACTTTTTTGGAAGATGTCCATCACCTTGCAGAAGACTCATAGGCCACTTCAGAGACCACAAGCTGGCTCTCTGCCTCTTCTCCTGTGGCTCCCAGGTAATTCATATTCTACCCTTTGAATGTCTAACTCATACCCAATTGAACAGCTCTAACCTGTGAGCCTACCTAAGCAACGGTCTGGCTCTTGCTTGCAGGTTTACCAAGCACAAAATTTCACCATGAATTCCCTACAATCATTTTGGTTGTAGAAGATCCTTAAAATCAAGTCCAACTATTAACCTAGTACTGCCAAAACCATCACTATACCATCTTCCTAAGTATGTAAGTGTCTACATGACTTTTAAATAACTGCAGGAATGATGACTCAACTTCTTCCCTGTGCAAACTGATGATAACCATTTCTATGAAGAGTTTTTTCCTAAAATCCCATCTAAACCTCTGCTGGGGCAACTAGATGCTGTTTCCTCTTGTTCTATCATTTGTCATGTAGGAGAGGGAATAGAATATAGAAATTTCTCCTTTCTTTCTAATCCAGGACCATGTGAAATAGAACCCAAAATCTGAATATTTAATTATTTTAAATTGATACCAGAGCACAGTGTTTTTATACGGACAGGACTAGTTCTTTCAGGCAGATTGACATTACTGGAAAAGTGCTTTCAGTCATGTTCAAGTCCTTGACTTGAATCTGTTCTATCTACTTATGTTACTGTGCATAAGAATGGACACATTGGTCAAGCCAAAGGTTTGTGTGTCACTTTATCCTAGGAGATAACACCTAGGAGATCAACATAAAGCCTATACAGAGCCATATCCTTAGCTTCTGTTAGTCAACAGTTTAGGAAATTTCTGAGCTATAGGTTTCTTAAGGGCTATTATGTTTAACAGCTACTCTCAGTCTTCCCCTCCAGTTAAATTTTCCAGCAGAGCAGGGGATTTTCCAGTATATTTCTTTCTTGTTATCACCAGCTCGTTTGCATATATCCTCATGGCAATTCCTTGGTGAGCAACTAAGTCAGCTCTAAAAGGAGCTGTAAAGGCTACAGTTCCACCCACACCCTGGATTTCTCCACTTTCAGCCAGTGGAATAACTGTACAAGTGCAAATCTTCATTGTGATGGCTAAAACCTCCATTTCCACCAGCCTAAATTACCCTGTTGGAAAGCAGGTGAAGATATTATCCTGCAAATTGTGCTTGATTGCCATAAAGAGGCCATCCAAATGGAGCTGCACTTGTACAGCAGTAGATAGATCACTTTAAATAGGAGAGACTATAAATCCAGGAGTATTTTCAGGAGACCAGCTATTTCAGGCACCATTATTTATTGCAGGGGAGATTAACATAGGTTTGATCTATGTACAAAAAACGTGACAGAATATACCAACTGTGAGTGCTTTACATGGCATGCAGCTGTGAGTTGCCTACTGCTGGGATCAAGTCCTCCTTTCCATCATAGAAACACTGACACAACTCAGATTTTTCCGTAGTTTGTCACTGCCACTAGAGAAAATGGCTGGCCAGTATTAAGCTCTCTGCAAATAAAGGAAAACTACCATAAATCAGTCAGTCACTTTTTAAATAAAAAATGTATCCTAGTAATAACACAGCGTTGACAACATGGAGCTCTCTGAAGGACTCGCAGGGACTTGCATTCAAATCCCTCTGCAATGAGTAGAAATAACTTTGAAGGACTTGAGGCCAGGTTTTCTGAATTTCCTCATCTTCCCCTGCATCAGCTGGCAGCAACACATCACGGGAAATGAGAATACTTTTCATACTGTACTATTGGTCTATAAATCATATTTTGATCAGATGAACAGGGAAACTCAAAACAGAGTCTAAATCATATGTTCTGTAGCAGGAATGCAGGTGCAGGATGGGAGACTTTGTGTTTTGCATCTCCTCTATCTTCCTCTATCAGAAAGCACTTTCTCCTGTCAGAAATCCCCTTTGTTTCAGCAGCTTTATCAGAAGCCACTGTGGCTCCACTGGCAACTTTCCTCTTTCCAGCCCTTTTCACATGACTCAACATGGGCCCCTCTTACTCTGAAGAGGCAGAGGTGCAGAAGTTAGCAAGGAGAGGCAGGAATTTGCATTTCTGGAGGTCCAGGACATGTTTTTATGGCACATTTCATGTGCTTTTTTTGTACCCTGAGCTACAGGATATGTTTGGTTTTTTTCTTCTCTGTATCATCTTCTGCTTGCCCCATATGCAGCTAGAACAACCTGAATTATGACCTGGTGAACACCAAAGCTGCTGCTGAACTTTACTCTTTTGGGAATAGCATTAAGTTTCTGCTGAAGAGAAGCGTGCTATTAATTATAATTAAAATTTCTCCAGTAAAAATGTGGTGTACCTGGGGAGCAGGTTGAGACAGGAAATGATAAAGAGGAAGGAAATACATTTTGGGGCAACAAGAATTATTTGTGACCAACTTGGTGTGCTTAGAAGGAGGGAGCAGACTGTGTGGACAAATTTACATTTGACTTAATGACCTTTGTCACTCTTAATACTAGTGGAGATGAATAGAAACTTCTAAGGCTTTTCGCATCTCCTGAAAGGAGATATCTGGGTCAGATGAAGGCTCCTGAAGCACCTATTTCTTTCTAATGATCATATGGGTCAGCTATAAATCCTTGTGTCACAGATACCAAAGATGGGTTCCTATAGACACTGAATTCAATGCAGAAAACCACTTTCTACCTGCCCATACACCAAGTATAAAAGAAGCCAATCAATGATATAATCAAGTCTTTAGGGCAGTAAATATCTTCCTGATGTACTGGTGCAAGTACAAATATTGGAAGAGCAGTAAAGGCTCTCAGTAATGTCTGAAGAGAAATAACAATCATTTATGTATCTTACTATTTTCATTTCTAGTGAGATGCTGATACCATTTTACAGTATGTAAGATCTGTTATAGGATCTATGAAATACAACCAACATTAACAGAAAGTTAAAATAAAGAACAGTAATTTGGAAACCCCTTAACTGTCCAGGGTGAAATTAGTTTTCTTCAGTTCAGAGGATTATGTTTCCACATAAACCTTTATGGGCTACAACATCTTTATTACTCAAATCAAATGGAGTCTGATTTTCTGGATCTTATTTTGGTCTTGCAAAGATACTTAATTTTATTAGATTATTTGATCTTGTCTAAGTGCAGCTGTTAATCAGTCCCTTTCTGCATCCTCCTTTCTTCCTCTGTCTTCTCTGGAAAATTATTTCTGTCATTAAGAAGAAACTGCTAATCTTAGTAATAATCTCTTGCCCATTGCTATCATAGGAAAACTTTACATACTTTCCAGAAATCCAGATTTTTCTATAGGACTTAGATTTATCAAGAAGCTACAGGAAGGTCTTGGTGGCTTTGGGCAGCCTTGTTACATTTGCCTCTGTACATAGTTTCAGATTCTCTACTCATTAGCCCCTTACATAATTTGCACAGGATTAGTGAGGATTTAAACCCTGGTGCTTTATTTTGTTATATAAAATATCAGGCTATCATGATGCTTTTTCTGTGTATTACATTTAAATATAAATGAGTGCTGTCAGCAGGGACAGTGGTGAGATAACTTCCATTTTGTTTTTCTTTTCATACACAAATATTTTTGTCATTTTAACTTTGGTTCAATCTTTCTAAATCTTAAAGACATTCTGAATGTTTTTTCTGACTTTGTTTATACAAAAACAAAAATAAGCTGGCTCTGAAAAAAACCCCAGGTATTTATTTTCTATAAATAGAAAGTTAATTTGTTGTGCTCCAGGTTGCTAGCTATTCACTGCTACAAAGTACAAGCATAGATTATAATTTATGCAGGAAATGAAGGAACAGAAGTCAACAACAAGGATGAAAAGAAAACTGATGTTGGACTGATCTGTTCTTTTAGCATCTGTAATTACATATCACAAAAATCCTAATCTATTTTTACACCACAAAGGGTATAATAAAGCTAAAAATAGTGTTAAATTAGCCATTGCATATCTCTGTCAGAAACTATGCACATTTATAGTTTTTAATGTTCAGCATGTACAAAAGAATTGAGAGGTACAGTTGACAATCTGCTGTTCTGAATTGAATTAGATTCAAAGGAGATAATGAGGTGTTACAAAAGATGCTCTAAAATTTTTCATTTCCTATTTAATATATATCTCTGAGCACTCAAAAGGACATTGTTGGTGGATATGCAGGCAGTCCACATTATCATCAGATTATAATTTTTTTCTTTCTGTCACTGAACCCCACAAGTGACTGCAACTGTAAAGTGTTTCAGAGCTGCTGGAGTTTGTGGGGTATTTGCCACTTTGGGTTTTGTTTTTGTTTGCTTGTTTGGCTCATATCATTTTATTTCAGCAGATAGGATACAAATAGTCCAGCTTCCTACCTTGCATCTCAGATGGCAGGGTGGGTTAGAACTCAATGATCTTGAAGGTCCCTTCCAACCCAAACTATTCTATGAATCATTGTTTTATCCTATTGCCCATGTCTATGTATGGTACTGAGGTTGTCTTTGTATATTTGGGCATTTTCATGAACTGCACATGAAGGATTGTGTTAAGCCAAGTGGCACTTCAAAAAGTTCAAAACTACAACTGTCACATTACGGACCACACTTCAACAAGCACAGTAACTGAGGCAGTGGAGAAACAGTAACCTCAGGAAATCATATCCCCTCTCCAGGTCCACCCTGTAACTGTTCCCTACTTGGAGAAGAGCATGACCCCAGCAGAGCATCTCTCTCCTGATGTGAGGCAAAGGGACACACTCTGCACAGCTCACTTCACGTTAACACAGATGAAGCACTGGGCTCACAAACTGTCACTGCTCCTCTTAGTTTGGTACATTCCGAGCTGTGCACACTTGGTCTGTTTTGTGTCTGGGGCAACAATTTCCCCCTGAGGGAAATCAAGGCCAAGTGCAAGGTCCTGCACCTGGGTGGAAGAAATCCCAAGCACAGATACAGGCTGGGTGTAGAGTGGCTTGAGTGCAGCTCTGAAGACTTGGGGGTGTCAGCTGAAGACAAATTCAACATGAGCCAGCAGTGTGCACTTGCAGCCAAGAAGGGCAACCAAATCCTGGGTTGCATCAAGAGGAATGTGACCAGCAGGTCCAGAGAGGTGATTTTGCCCCTCTAACTTAGCACTGGCGAGACCCCATCTGCAGTATTGCATCCAGTTTTGGAGCCCTTAACACCAGAAGGACATTGAGCTGTTGGAGCAGGTCCAGAGGAGGCCACGAAGATGGTCAAAGGGCTGGAGCAACTGCCCTATGAAGACAGGCTGAAGGAGTTGGGGTTGTTCAGCCTGGAGAAGGGAAGGCTCAGGGAGACCTCATAGTAACTTATCAGCACCTGAGGGGGTCCTACAGAAAGGCAGGGGAAAGACTTTTTAATATGATATCTGGTGGGAGGATCAGAAACAATGGATGTAAATTGGAAGGGGGTAGGTTTATACTTGACATAAGAAAGAAATTCTTTACAGTGAGGGTGGTGAAACAGCGGAAGAGGTTGCCCAGAGAGGTTGTGGATGCCCCCTCTCTGGAGGTGTTCAAGACCAGGCTGGACAAGGCACTGAGCAGCCTGATGTAGTGGGAGGTGTCTCTGCCTATGGCAGGAGGGATTGGAACTCGATGACCTTTAAGGTCCCTTCTAACTCGAACTATTCTATGATTCTATGATTTTGGTTGTTTGCAGCATGTTAATTTGTAGGATGGAAGAAGTCATGCTCAGCTGCAATGACCCAGCAGTGTGTGCTTCTCTGTCAGCACACAAGCAAATAAATCAACACATACTCTCACTCCCACAGGCTCTTGCAGCCCCTGTATCTTATGGTTTAAGCATGTAATATGCTCTTTGCAAGCAGGAATTTAATCTGAAGAGAGAAATTAGCTTAGTGGCATTGCTTCTCTTGTAACTACATTTTTCATGTTCCCTTCCAGAAGCTTAAGAGGCTGAACAGGTCTTCAAGTCACATGTGGAAAGTGCAGTTTAACAAACTGTGAAGCTCCTGACAGTAAAGAAACAATATTAGCAGTGGATGATGATTAGAGCTAGTGGAGCCCAGTTGTTAATTGGATTGTTACAAATGAAACATGTGGACTATTAAAAGGACATCAAACATGGTGGCTTGCAGTAGGGACAGCAGGGTTTGGCAAAGATAAATGGCTCATTAAGAACATATGATGAATATAAATAAAGGTCATAAACACCACCAAGTTTCACTCTAATGGGATGCTCTTTGGTGCCTGGCTAATTTCCATTCTCATCTTCTGCTGCTTTAATGAGCTTTCTCTTTTTTTTTCTTATGTGTGTTTCCTTTGTATCTGTCATTGTCAAATGTACTCACTCTTACCCTGACAGTGCCCTGACAGGTCTTCTGTTTACCTGTTTGTTTGTGCAGCCATTTCTTAAGTAAGTCACTGATATGCACCAGGAGACACCACTTCTTTTTAGCCTGGTGGGAACACTCCAGTACACAAGGACCCCCCCACTAATCTTTATTACCCTGCTTGTTTCTCCTTTTTATTCTACTAGGCTGCCTGCATGGCCACAAAGCCAGACCTAGAAAGGCTTATTGTTCTGCATAAAAAATTACTTATTTTTTCCTTTATCCTGTGTTGATTAGAAGCAATTCCAGCAAAATGCCAGCATAAGCAAAATGAAGCACAATTTGTCAGAAAAGCGATCCTCTGCATGTGTTGAGGTGGTGTGTTATTGCACCAGGACAGATTTGATTCTGAGGAAACCTTTCAGCTTGCATTTGTTAGGTTGCATTTTTTAAAGAATTCCTTGATGGGCTTTTATTTTTCAACTACTTATATCTCTGGAGGAGTTCTGCACCAAGCAGCATTTAGCAGTAGGCTGCTGGTGGTGATGTGTGAGCAGGACACTGACTGCATCCCACAGGCCCTGAGGTCCTGTGTGTCAGTGCTCTAGCTCCAGTGCTGGATCTACTTCACAGCTCCTCATGGAGCTCAGAAAACAGGCACATGTTGCAAACTGAGGCCTTATTCCAAGATCCTACACTCAGTTTGGGATATAGCTGGGACATATACCCTTGCTTAGGGTCCTGGAAACCCCCAGAGTTTGACTTTTTTTTGGAAGATTACTGACAGCAGCAAATCACTGCACTTCCTTAGAGCAACTCATACAGCCTTACCCACACATGCTGCTCAGTAGAGCTCTAGATTCAGCACATTCCATTATTCAGACCCTCTTTGTACACAGCTTTACTGTGGCTGAAAATGCACATGGGTGGATCCAAGTCTTCAAAACCCCAGGCTCAAAACTATAGGTCCTCTTTATGTATATTTGAGTAGGTTTTCATGTATTATGTAGCAATGGGGAAATCTCATCATGCACTTGTTGAGCTTAGTTTTATTGCTTAATAATTAACCATAATTCTAACATGCAAACTAGCCCTAGTCTTTGCAACACCAAATATTTAATTTATGTCTTGTATCTTAAAATGCTGTGTTTGAACATTTTATTAGTCTAGTTACCCTCCTCCATACAAACACCACGTGTGTCTTGTGAAGACCTTCATTAATCCTCTGATGGCCAAGCAGGCAGCCTTCTCATTAGTCCTGTATTTAATTGGTTACCAGTCTCCCTCAAGCTCTCCATCCCTTGAGCTGCACATCTACTTTTATTGAACTACACCTTTTTTAAGGGCTTTTAAACATTTCTTCATCCTTTGCTTGAACAGAGAAAGCTTCAAAAGATTTCTAAGGACCTGATGCAGTCAGGAAGAAACTGAACAGGGGAGGGCTGCTCTACTCCAGTTGTGCCACAAATTGGTGGGGCTCATGGCAATGCCCTTTTGGCTCAATTCACCCTTTTTTGGTAGTTTAGGTTGTATTTTCGTATCCAGTGGGATTTGACTGTGTGCAGCCCTGTCTGTGTGAGATCATATGCACAACCAGTGCAGGTGGTTTTGTGAATTGACCAAATGCTGATGTGCTTGTGCCATGGGACTACTCTGGGGGAGAGAGCTGTCAGTCTGGCAAGTAGTTTTACTTGAAAAATTACACTGAATAAATCCTTACAGATGCTCTGTCAGTCAGTTGTTGCTGCTGTGTGGCTTTGAGGAATGTAAAAGTTGTTCTTCAGAGACACGTGGTAGGATACAAGCCTCCAACTCCTCACAATCCTTGATTCTGCAGATGATGTTGTCTTTTTCTATATGGATTTCTTATACAATAAAGATTTCCCAGGGCCAAATGCAGGCAAGGGACAGTATTTGTAAAATGGTGGCCTGTAGTCCATGGGATTAGAAATTATTCTGATAGCAGTAAAGATTAAATTATGCTTCTATTCTGTTGGTAAATTAATACATCATACATATTTAATCACTGTCTCTTAAGCTGTCTAGACTGAATTTGGGGTAATATAAATGAAATTTTTCTTCCTTCCTGCTTACAGTTGTTGAAGAAAAGGTTTTTCTCAGGAAACATCAACATTAGCTGTGTGTTAGTTAATCTTAGTTAAACTTGGAGATCTGTTGTTTATAATTACTTCCAATTATTTCTTATAGCAAACCTCTCTAAGAAGTAATTTATGTCATTATATTTGATTCTTGTTAGGCAAATGATATTCTGTAAAGTGTCTTGAGGAAAATTAATTGCTCCATCTTTTATTGATCTGTTTGGTTCATGCAATTGATTTATCTTTTTTAGCTGATTGTCTGATGATATTCATGGCACAATTTGGTAGGTAAATCCTTTACTTGTGCAAAATACCACAAAAGAAATAGCCCACCAAAACATTTCTATTTGCAATAGATATTTGACTGCTAGGGAAAGATTTGTCATGATGAAGGAAAAGCAAATGAAATTTTTACAATGGGAAGAGATAATTCCTTACAGCAGAATCTGCTTCTTCTGGTCACAGGTAAGCTATTCTCTATGGAAAATACCCTTTTCCCTAAAACACTCTTGTCTTGTAAATTTAACTAATCATCAAGTTCACTAAACTAGTTATGGAGAATGAATGACAGTCAATGAAAATGGAATGATCCAGGTTGTGAAGCTTTTCACTTTTCTGTGAAATTGCCTTGTTTAATGCCAGTGCTTCAGGGTCTCCAAAGTCATATCTGGTTGCAAATTATATTATTTTTGAAAGATACAAATGGAAGATGAAGACCTGTGACTGATCTACTGCCCTTAATCACTCTTTTCCAAGACATCAGGTTGAACTAAATGGGATGAGAATTGAGTCTATTACCAAGGGTGTGTTCAAGGCCCCTCTTGTTTGACTGAAATGTAGCCTGTGCCAGAGAGTGATGCTATCAGTTTGCCACCTAATGTGGCACTGTACTCCTTTGTAGTGAATCTTAAATTGAAGGGTATTTGGAATCTAATCTATTTTTCTCTGCTTGTGCTTGTCTTGAAGAGGCTTGAAGGATAGGGTGAATGTCAGGCTTACAGACATACTTTGGTGGATTTCAGCCAGCATCCCACTGAGCTGTAGGAATAACATGTGTGTGTCATGGCCCACACTCATGAATTACCTTCTAAAAGAACTATTTATTGTGACAAAGAGTGAATTTACCTATGCTGTGTGTCCTTCTGTGTATGTGAAATGCCTAAATCAATCCTTAGCCACACAGAAAGGTGCCAAGGGATATACCGGCTTGGAGAGGTGAAACACAGCTACTGTAAGGAGCTGGAGAACCCCTTGCTCTTTCCTTTTTCTCTTTAGCCATCTTCTGGATTATTTAAATAATTTAAATGCAGACAAGTTTAAGTGCACATAGATAGATACTCACAAAGTTTTCTTCTGAAAGTAAAAACCTTAAAAAAAAAGCAAAGCCTGGATTATCATTGAGTGACATAGGTGTGAAGTCTGTCCTGTGCCAGGAGTGGGAACATTAAGTGATTGGAAATTGCTGGCTTGTGAGTACTTTAACTCACTGTTCCTGACTAGCAGGCTTGGGTAAAATGTTGGTAATCTCTACCATGTCTAAACAAGAACAAAATGTCTTTGTGCTCAGTGCTCAAAGTCTTGTCAGTTTTCCCATCCACAGAGGATCACAGAGAGCTGGAATTCCATTGCTAAAGTATTAGGCACCCTTTGCATTTGATTTTAAGGGAGCTTTTGGAAATTAAAAGATAGTTATGTTGTCCATATAAACATAGCTTAAGAATCAGTGCCCCAAACCAACCTGCTCATATTGAAATTAATAGTAATTTCTGCCATCTTTTTTCATGAACAGGACATGAAAAAACTTCTAAGTTATTGAAGGTAGGAAATTGAGATAACGAGAATCTTTTGATTATTTTCTGCTGCTCTGCTCTAACCTGCTAACCTGCTGCTTCTTTTCATCAGAAAATGCAAGAAAAATATTAATTGTCTTACAGAATCCACATGTTCTTATTAAACAGACTCCCACACCTGGGCTGTTGCTCCTTGAGAACTCCTTTGCATATCCTGCTCTCTAATTAGCAGCTATGCTGGACCTTCAGGTTCTTTGTGCATAATGCTGAAGAATGACCAAGAGCAAGATATTAAAATACAGGGAAGGTAGTATTTTATTGTGTGGAACAGCTGGTACTCATTCCAACAGGATTTACCAAAAAACTTGTTTGCTTCTGGCTTTAGGATGAGTCATAATTGATCCCAAGAGGATAGCTCAACTAATCTCTGAACAAAACATAATTATGATAAGTATTTTGGAACATTTAATTATTCTTCCCCCTGGGAACTTACAGCCTTTAGAAGAGATCATCTTCTTACCAGATTTATTTGGACTAATGATTTGTAAAGGGACAAACAATATTTAACTCCCATCATAAAACAACCTTAATTTGGTCACATGAAAAAAAATGAGTCAAGGAGATCATAAGGTTTACTTCAAATGACATTGGTGTGGATGCCAAGACATGGACCCTCAAAGGCACACAGTGTCCAGATAGAATTAGATATCTAACACTTATTGATTTTGATTGAATTATTTACTGAAATACCTTTCTGGTCTGAGACTTTACTCTGGTGGGACCTGGGCTTTCAATAGACACTCACAAGCATTAGCTGGCATATGTCATGGTGTGTAAATGCTGATGTTACACAGCAGTGGGACAGACAGAGCTCTGAAAGATTTATCTGTGGCTGATCATCATGGGAGACAAGTGGTTTGGGCAGCAAAGGCAGAAAACAGCAATGTCAATGGAGTTGGAGAGAGAAGGGTAGCAGTTTCACACAACAGCAGCAAAGACTGTGTCTTTTTAAACTTTTTAAAGTATTAGAAATCAAATGTTGCTCAGGCAAAGCTTGAGTTTTGATTTGTAGAACTACAAATTTGTAGAACTTCTAGTGATTCCACTAAAAGAAATGAATCATTCCAGTGAATGGTGGCTGGAACAATTCCTAGTTGGTTTTAAGAGAGAGCTCTCTGTGGAAAATCTGGTTTCTGTTTCTGTGCTCCAGGAGACACAGTTTAGAAATATTTTCAAGAAAAAATATGTTTGTAAGATACAAGGAAAATATTTAAAATGAAAAAAAAAACCCAAACAAACATAACTGACAACAAACCAAACAAACCAAAAAATAACAAAGAGAAACCAAAGATATTTTCTATTTCAAAGGAACACTCAGTCTTTGTGTCAGTGGTAAAATAGTCAAAATGATTGAAAGCATTCATCTTGGTATCCCATGAGAACAATATTTGCTTTAGTTAAACAGTGTAAAAACATTTTGGCTAGCAAGAAAGAATATAGCATAACTTTAAACTGTTTTCTCAGTTCCCTGAGATAACCTTAATAGGGGAAACTGATGCTAAACACGTGCTCTCACTTATCAAATTCCTTTTCACTACTTACCTGACCTAATAATGCCTAAGAATGAAAACAGGTTGGTGTGAATAAGTTCATCCAGCCTACTGTGAAGTGTGGATTTAAATGTTGCTTTGCTAACTTTCAACATACAAAAACTTATATCAAGTGATAATATTGGCACAAAGAAAACTGTGGAACCAGAATCTGATCCATACATTGCACTGTTACAATGCAGAGTTGAGTGATGTTCTGACATCCAAAGTGTGGAAACAGCGGATGTCCCTCTGCTCTACTCTAATATTGGATCCAGGAGGATCTGCAGATGTTGGAAGGGAAATGGATCCAAGTTGAAGGAGGGAAGATTTAGGTTGGATATTAGGGGGAAGTTCTTTACTAGGAGAGTGGTTAGGTCCTGGAACAGGCTGCCGAGGGAGGTTGTGGATGCCCCATCCTTGGAGGTGTTCAAGACCAGGCTGGACGAGGCCCTGGGCAACCTCATCTAGTAGATGGGTTTGTTAGGTGGCCCTGCTAGACAGGGGGGTTGGAGTTACATGATCCTTGGGGTCCCTTCCAACCCGGGTCATTCTGTGATTCTGTAATTCTGTGAAGGGAGAATTTGGACCCAGCTGTGGGAATCTAGCTGCTCCCTCTCATGGATATAAACTGCACTGGCTCTGGTAGAGATAAATTTTATACCGTCTTGAGAGTAGGGATGGAAACACTCTGCAGAGAAACAGACAGGAACAAACTATCCATAAAAGATGGAGCCAAGCCTCACTGATTCATTTACTTAGGACCAGGTTTGGGGAAAACAGCATCTATCTGCAGGTGAAAGGCAGACAGGTGCACCTGTGAATTCTACTTTTGATGGTGTTTATTGGAGAGCAACCTTTCTCCCTTTTTCCCTCTTTGTCTATGAAGATTTTAAACAGTTTTCTTTCCTCATCTTCTCTGGGGCTATTTATTGACACTAATGTGTGGCTGTTGTTGAAATGAATAGTTGAGTGGATTTAGAGTTAAATATTGATTAATTACTAGGGAGTCTAGATTCAAAATAGGAGGTGGAACAAAGGGCTGTTGTGTGAGGGTGGAATTACCAGGAAGGAAAAAATATTGGCTGATTTTGTAAAATTTTACTACACAGTTTTAGAAAATAATGTTGCAAGGTTATCAGCTTCACATCCCACAGTAAAAGGATAATATTACTTTCCCCACTATACTACTGCAAAGAAAGAATTGTGTGACATGCTTATGTTTACTTGCAGAGAGGCAAAGAGAGAATCCATCCAGAATGCATCCAGATGTTGTTGTCACACCATCATGTTTCCTGTTTGCACTTGAGGGCTGGCTGGAATTTGAAATCCAGATCCACTTCCCAAACAGTAGATACTTCACTGTAAGACTCCAGTTCCCCAAATGCTCAGAATGCATGAGATTCCTAATAAGAATCTGCATTTGGAAGCTTGGAGTCTGTAATTATTGTGCAGCTTTGTGATCTAAATGGCAAATCCATAGTTGAAACAGCCTGTGTGCCACTGAGATCAGGTAAGTCACAGTGGTTGAGAACAGAATTAGAATAAATTTGCTTAGCAGAAGTAGTTAATGAAGGACAGAAATATCTTGTAGGTTGCTATAGCCCAGTGAGATTTACTAGTTTTAGGAAGCTGAGGAATCTATCAGTGGCAGATCTCCCTTACTATGTCTTCCATCACCATTTCTTGTGACAAGAAAAAAAGTGCTGTGTGGCAAGGACAGAAATAGTTAAGTTGGTTTAGATTTACTATAGCAAAGATAAGACCAGAATTTGATTTCCTCTTTTTATATTTCAGCCTTGTGTCAGTTAGTGTGTGTGTTAGGTCTCCAGATGGAAACTGGTCAGAGTTAGGTTTGATAAGCACATAAAACCAATTCTATCAGTAAGGAGGGAAAATTAAAAATTTTCAGCAATTCCACTTGCTGATCTATAAAAAAACCCCTTATTTTTCTTTCATAAATACCCAAGGAAGTAATTTCCATTCTGTAGGAAACTGCAGAGATGGCATGAAATGTGCTTCCTCCAAGGATTTTTCTCTCAGGCAGATGCATCTCACATCCCAATGTCAACAAAGGGCTGGTGTTCTGTGCAGTCCCCCTGATCCAGAGGAGAATGGAGGGCATTAGTGCTGAATTACAAATTAACAAACAATAACCTTGTATTTCATTCAGATCAGGATGATCAGCCTGATCAATCTGTCCATCAGGCTCAGCAACTGGGGCAACTGTCCAGGATATGTTAGAGTTGGCTGTGAAAAATTCACTGGCAACAGTTGTTTCTGACTCTGGTCCATTATCATTCATTTCACTACCAGGCTACAAATCCACGTGTCCAAGAGATGTAGGAGAGATTATTAAAGAAGCCCTTCTTGTGTAAAATTCCTAGCAAATCTCAGACGC
>VZTY01004641.1:106412-130305 GCA_013400935.1 Turnix velox
TGCACCTGTGAATTCTACTTTTGATGGTGTTTATTGGAGAGCAACCTTTCTCCCTTTTTCCCTCTTTGTCTATGAAGATTTTAAACAGTTTTCTTTCCTCATCTTCTCTGGGGCTATTTATTGACACTAATGTGTGGCTGTTGTTGAAATGAATAGTTGAGTGGATTTAGAGTTAAATATTGATTAATTACTAGGGAGTCTAGATTCAAAATAGGAGGTGGAACAAAGGGCTGTTGTGTGAGGGTGGAATTACCAGGAAGGAAAAAATATTGGCTGATTTTGTAAAATTTTACTACACAGCTTTAGAAAATAATGTTGCAAGGTTATCAGCTTCACATCCCACAGTAAAAGGATAATATTACTTTCCCCACTATACTACTGCAAAGAAAGAATTGTGTGACATGCTTATGTTTACTTGCAGAGAGGCAAAGAGAGAATCCATCCAGAATGCATCCAGATGTTGTTGTCACACCATCATGTTTCCTGTTTGCACTTGAGGGCTGGCTGGAATTTGAAATCCAGATCCACTTCCCAAACAGTAGATACTTCACTGTAAGACTCCAGTTCCCCAAATGCTCAGAATGCATGAGATTCCTAATAAGAATCTGCATTTGGAAGCTTGGAGTCTGTAATTATTGTGCAGCTTTGTGATCTAAATGGCAAATCCATAGTTGAAACAGCCTGTGTGCCACTGAGATCAGGTAAGTCACAGTGGTTGAGAACAGAATTAGAATAAATTTGCTTAGCAGAAGTAGTTAATGAAGGACAGAAATATCTTGTAGGTTGCTATAGCCCAGTGAGATTTACTAGTTTTAGGAAGCTGAGGAATCTATCAGTGGCAGATCTCCCTTACTATGTCTTCCATCACCATTTCTTGTGACAAGAAAACAAGAGCTGTGTGGCAAGGACAGAAATAGTTAAGTTGGTTTAGATTTACTATAGCAAAGATAAGACCAGAATTTGATTTCCTCTTTTTATATTTCAGCCTTGTGTCAGTTAGTGTGTGTGTTAGGTCTCCAGATGGAAACTGGTCAGAGTTAGGTTTGATAAGCACATAAAACCAATTCTATCAGTAAGGAGGGAAAATTAAAAATTTTCAGCAATTCCACTTGCTGATCTATAAAAAAACCCCTTATTTTTCTTTCATAAATACCCAAAGAAGTAATTTCCATTCTGTAGGAAACTGCAGAGATGGCATGAAATGTGCTTCCTCCAAGGATTTTTCTCTCAGGCAGATGCATCTCACATCCCAATGTCAACAAAGGGCTGGTGTTCTGTGCAGTCCCCCTGATCCAGAGGAGAAAGGGGGGCATTAGTGCTGAATTACAAATGAACAAACTATAACCTTGTGTTTCATTCAGATCAGGATGATCAATCTGTCCATCAGGCTCAGCAACTGGGGCAACTGTCCAGGATATGTTAGAGTTGGCTGTGAAAAATTCACTGGCAACAGTTGTTTCTGACTCTGGTCCATTATCATTCATTTCACTACCAGGCTACAAAATCCACGTGTCCAAGAGATGTAGGAGAGATTATTAAAGAAGCCCTTCTTGTGTAAAATTCCTAGCAAATCTCAGACGCAGTGTCTGTGTTTTGGTGTCACTGATACACTGGCCTCAACTTACTCTTTCTGGCCACATTGATTAATCAAACCAAGAGAATTACTTAATTAATTAATCAAAATTACTCTTTCTGGCCACATTAATTAATCACAACAACAGAACCACAAGCAAAAGCTCTGAGCAGTTCTGTGCCTGTATGTGGAAAGTAAAAACATGACAGGGATTGTGGCTTTGACTTGTTTTGCTGCATGTTTTTGTTGAAAGTGGTGATCTGAGGCAAGCATGAATTTTAAGGGGAAAGTAAAATTGCAGAGACCAGTACTCTAGAGAATTCTGCTTCTCAGCATTGAGTAATACATTTCCACAAGCCAGAGCACTGGCTTCTAAGAGTGGGAAACAAATAGGGCCATAAGGAATCATTTTTCTCCCAGACAGTAGTGTTTGCTGCTTTGTGGGCAGGTTTGTAACCCTGCACAACAGCAGTCTTTATTACTTATTTTGCTATGCTGCCTTCATTGCTGTGGCTTGGCTTTTTGTGCTCTGAAAGATCTGTGCTGCTGAGGTGAGAAACAGCCAGCAGGCTGGAGAAGATGCCAATCCCAGGAGGATGACCACGAGGAGATGTTCTGCCTTTTCCAAACAAAAGACCTTTGTGTTTGCACTTTCTGGATGGTGACCCTCTGTCTTGTGATTTGATAAATCAATATCTCAAGAAACAATCCAACCAGACCTGGATATCAAACATGCCCAAACAGCAAACTAGTTCAGACCTGTGCAGCACACCAGGGGTGAGTGAAAAGGTCATTTGTCCACATCCACAAGTTCAAGCAGAGCTGCCCTGCAGCACTGTTGAAGCTCTTGGCACAAATAAACTCTCTACTACCCAGCTGAGAACTAAAAAGCTGCAGTGCAGCTTGCCTGGTTTGAAAAGTAGAATTAAACTAGCAGTAAATGCTTCCTAAAACTTTAGCTTCCCTCGAGCCTTTTGAGAGTTCAGATCCTCCCTTTTCTGTGTTACCTGCAGAAATGGCATTAGTTTTAAAAAACAGTAGTTCTGTCCTTGTAAATTAAAGAAACACAAAAATGTAGGCTTAGACCACTGCAAACAGGCAGTGTGAGATGCTGCTAAACTGTAAAAATGTAAGAGTGGCTGTAGTAATTGAGATTAAAAGTCCATTAATCCCATTGCTGCTCACCTAGCCTGTGTGCCCAGTTCCTGCAAAGCTCTGAAGTGGACAGATTGGCATCAAAATCCTGTGTCCTGCCTGTATCAAGACCACTGGGTTTGAGGGGTTCAACCAGTTGCCATACAGACTGCAGCCACCAGTGCTGCTGAAAGGACTACAACAGCAGCAGCTTCTGGACTAGAGCATCCAAGCAAAGTTTGAATAAGAGGGGAGACAAATACGAAACAAATCTAATATTGTGGGTTTTTTTTCCTTATTCTATCTTCTCTGTGAGCCTATCAAGCTTTCAGGCTGTTAGTGATCCCAGTCCTTCTGTGGTCCTTTAATTTTCCACTCTCTACATCCATCAGTTCCCAAGGAAGCCTTAAGTGAAAGGTTAAATGTTGTCATTGGAAATTCAGCTATTTCATCACTGAGTTCTCTCAGGAGGAGAGAATTCTCAGGTCAGTTGTTAGTGCTTACTTTGCCTATTCATACCATTGTTCCATCTGTCATTATTTCAGTCTCAGACACACCTACAGTCTAACAAAGGCCATGCAAGATTCTTCCCAGATTCTTCTGCAGCAAACATAAGTTTTTATTATAGTTTTATTGTAGTTATTATTTTTATATATAAATCAGAATTTATTAGCTGTCTGGCAAGTATCTCCTCTTTCCTGAGTGCCCCTTATCTTCAGGAGTTATCAACATGGCCCTACAGACTCTCTGAGGGAATCTTTTGTTCCCTATGGAAGAAAAAATTACTGTTTGTTTTAATCTTTTAGTTTTCTACTTCTCAAAATGTTTTCCAACTACTTGTTTGTGTTTACTAAGCAGAATTTATTATTTTGCTGTTATTTTTACTATTTGTTTTGGTGCAGTTTCAGAAGATGCCTTCCTAATTATCATAACTTCTTTTTCTTTGCTGTGTCATCACACTGGCTTCTTTTTATCCTCTCTCAAGACTTTCTTAATGGGTGGTATTCACTGGTACTGTGCTTCCAGTTTTGCATGCTTCAGTAGTCCCTGTACTGCCTAAAAGAGTTTAATTCCCTTAGCTGACTGTTTTGGCTTTTTAACAAGCTTCCTCACTTTTACTGAAGCTGTCTATTGGAGTTTAACTTGACTGGATTTTTGTTGCTCTTGTAAGGGTATTGCATCTAAGTGCATTTTAGTCACTGTTCTAGCACAGGGCTTCCACTGTGCAAGTCTGCATCAGATCCAGTGCACTGCTCAGTATCATGGCAAGAGCTGCTTCAATGAACTAGTGCAGATAACAGAAATCCCTGATGTGTATTAAGAATACAATTCCTGTTTCACTGAGGTCATTGTAATTGTCATTTTAGAGGATCTGCTCAAGGAAGCTGCTATTCAAGCCTGAGATTATTCTTTAGCAGTCTCTCTCTATCAGTGGGGTGGAAAAAAAACCTTCAGAAATGGGGGATATTTTGGAATTTTGGAGTATAATTTCCTCTGCCATTCATCTCTGTTCATCAGCAGCCAGTACCTGGCCTTTATTGGGAGTGATGCTGCTGCTCCCCTATTCATGCCCATTGGGCTGTTTGGAAATCTCATACAGGATGATTGCAAGGCAGGAGAGGAGGAGACCTTAATAGCAGCACAGGAGGAGAATCCCCTCCAACTGCAAGCCAGGCACAGACTTTGGGCTGTGTTTATACCATATGGCATTGCGCAGCTCTGAAAAAAACCCTGACACAGCACAGATGACCTAGCAGGTTGTTACTTGCTGTTATTTCACACTTCTTAGGTACAGCTCCAGGAAATCTTCAGCATATGCTAAGATAACCCAAATATGTATTCTAATTTGTTGTTTTTTGTTCCTTTTAGCTCTTTTTTTTTCCTGGGGTTGGTAATATAGGTAAGAAGCTTTGATGTGAGCAACTAACTAACATAAAATTTACCGTATTCTGCAGATAAGGTGATATTCTAGTTTAATTATAAACATCCATCTCCTATTCTGTATGCATTGAAGTCTGTGAGAATTTTTCAAGCGCTTTTAGGAACAGTATTATGGGACATGGCTCATTGTTAAGACTTGGACACCATGGTTGTTGTTGGCAGTCTTATTTGCAGCACCTTGTAATCTCATTAGAATTTGATTGTTTCTCCTAGACAATTTTATGAGGCTTTTTTTTGCTGTTGTTGGCATTGATTGTTACAGAAGATGATACTGTTCCATCAGATCTTACAAGTGCTCTTATGAACTCCAGATGCCATGTGCCCTATTGGGAGCTTTTGCCTTTATGGTAAATTGCAAAGAGGAAATGAGAAAAGCAAGTCTGTGCCCTTTATTTCTTCTTTATGATGCAGAAGGCAGTTTTGCTGTATGTTTTGCCACTGGCCTTTCAACCCAAATATCAGGCTCTGAATACCTGTTTTTTCCTCACAAGCTCTGAAGATAATAGGTTCAATGAGACAGAAATATCACAAAGGACACAAGCAGAACCTGCTTTTTATATCTCATTCATCCTCTGAACTGCTATGTGACTCCCAAACTCTGTTTTCTCTGTGTTGGGGTCTGCCTCTTTGCCCAGGTTGATTTCACCTGACTCTATATGTCTTACTTTTAAATGAAGGGAAAGAAATAGGTCTTTTTAGGCAGCAGCTCACCTGACCTATCTAAGATGTCACCTTTAGCTGGAGAAGAATCACACCATTGTTTCTGACACACTTCACCTTGTCAATGAGAAGATGCTTAGAACAGATAAATTACTTAAAAGTATAGGGGAAAACTCACTGACTGGAGAGCTTTGTGCCTCCTTAACCTCATTTGCACATAAACACTTCAACTTACTCAACAGAAGCAATCACCAAGGCCACAGAGTCCTTTTCCTGTTTCCTCCTATCACGTACTGAGCAGCCCTATCTGATTCCCAGGGCACAGTTCTGCTTTATTTATGAGCCTAGTTATTTTAAGGCAGAAAAACATCAGAGCTGCTTCTGAAGAAATCCTCCAGCTTTTCATCCAAGACTAAGAAGCTGCTTGTAGGCGAAGAAAAATAATCAGCTTGGGAGATGGAGTGTGACAGTACCTTCCAACCATACTGAGGCATCAGAAAAGCAGTTCTAGAAGTTGTGTGGAAAGAGCTGGCTGATGGCACATGGTAAACTTCAGCCCTCACCTGAGCAGAGGAGCCAAGACATTCTAGTAGAGGGCAAGTCTCACATCCAACTTGTGTTCCTATCTATTTTGATTTCTAACAAATAAACCCCAGGCTAGAAAGATAAAAGCAAACTTGCTTATTCTTGGCAGATATCAGGAGAAAAAATCTCCCATTCTGATTAAAGGACTTGAAGGGACATAGTGACAGGTATGAAAGATAGACCAAGCATTTGATCAAACACTTCTAATTCATTAGAATACTTTTGCTGAATGCTGGTGCTGATGCACCCTTGGGACATGTAATAAGGATGAGACTTGAATGTAAATGTGTGCTGGAAAGGCATTCTGAATAGGGGAAAACTGTGCTTCCTGATTGCCTCTCATGCAGATCAGAGGAACTGCTTGAGGGATTCTGTTCCAGATAACATTAATACCCCATCCACCACACTGTTACCCATACTTACATCTCCACCAGTATTTTATACTCACAAGTTTCTGACACAGAGGCAGGGAAGTGAATGGAGGATTGCATGTTGTCTTTGTCAGGTATCAAGTGGGTGACCTGTGCATAGTGGCTGTTTGGGCTCCTAGTGGGCATCTTCTGAGGAGGATTGATTCCACCCACAGATCTATTACCTCTGAATATGAAGGAAGCCTTGAAACTTGTTTAAATTAGACAGGTAGAGAGTGCAATCAATCTGACTACTTGAATTCTTCTTCCCAGAGATAGGAATCATTTTATCTTACTTCATCTCCTTCTTCAGTCAATTAACAGAAAGAAGCAATTTAGAGGGTGATATATGCAATTACTTAGACACCTGCTTTAGGATGAGATAAATCATAAGGCAGATTCCATTGACTGGGCACTACGACAAATTTTGAGTGATGTCTAAGTGAAAATGAGCCAGTCCTTACTGAATCTTTTCTGTCCTAACTCCTCTTTGCTTTCCTTCAGGCTCTGAATGCTTTTCCCCTTTCCATTTCAAGGGCAGCAGTTCATGTGGTACTGGGAGTGTCAGACTGGCAACACAAGCTGCAAACCCATCAGCTCTATGACATTGCCATCTAATAAAAACTTGGCAGGCTAGTCTGAGGAATGGGGCTGTGTGAAAGATACCTATCATAATGCATTTTAGAGGCAGCCCTGGAGCACAGCTTCCTTGGAAAAATCAAATAGAATGCACTTCAGATTTTAGCTTTGGGTTGAAAAGTCAACATATGTAGCTGTCTGCAATCAGTGGCTTCAGTTTGCTATGTTCACCTCTGGAAAATTGTTGCTCATCCAACTGTGAATATCTGACAGAGAGCCAGACACCCCTGAGGGTGCCTCATGAACAGGATATTAGTATATCATTAGCATACACAGGCCAAGGAAAAGTGTGCTGATGAGACCTACTGCTGAGTGATGCCAAGTAAATCACAAATAATACCCTAGTCCAAAAGACTGATATTTCTGGAGTTTGTTCTTGTGTGGCTAAGGAGACATAAGGTGAAAGTACATGACCTTCAGGTGAAAGGAAACAAAAGGAGTTCTCTGGTTTTAATGAAGTAATTCCTGAGATGAAGAGGCAGAACACCAAAGGGCTCATGTGGATTCAGAGAGCAGGTAGCACTAACAGGCACCATGGAGATGGAGTCGATATGGCTTGAGGAGAATTAGTTTAGCTTTTCTGGCTGGTGCATGACAAGGGTGCCTCTGAACAGGGACAAAGTGTTCTGCAGCCCTATGAGACAACAAATAGACCAAATGGAAGGTGACAGGGCTAAAAACTCACTATTAGCATGAATCCAGATATACAGCAGCAACTGGAAATGGACATGGAAACAGAGGGTGGATTATGGGTGTACTGATCCAGAGACACCTGTGCCTGTCCTGAGGAGGAACACTTCTGTATTTGCACAAAAGAAGAGCACAAGTAGGATGTGACAGAGTCTCAGGTTGACACAGCTACCAGGAGTACCCCAAGGGAAGTGATGGTCTTTACTTGGTTCGGTGGGACATTTCCCAGCCTTCATTCTTAGCTAGACCTTCAATGGTCTGGGCAAAGGCTCGTTCTTGTAGGGAAAAGTTGAAAAGTTTGGAAAAGTCAGAGCATAAACCCAAGCCTTAAAACTTGGTTTCCAATTTGAGTCCTAGAACTTGGTTTCCCAGTTAGTGTCTGGGGAGTGCCAGAGGCTACCAGGCTTTTATGACCTCTTAGATGAGAGGATGTCTACTTCACCAGATACTCCACACCAATACATGCATAGTACTGAGATGTAAGAGAAAGGGATACAGGGGAATTGTTAATAATGCTAACTCTGCTATTGAGGTGATCTGAACATACTAACCAAACATTTTTTCTCCTCCAAATGTTTTGATTTAGCAAAGTTCAGATGTTTCCATGGAAATCACGGATTTTGCTGAAGCTCTAGCAAAAAAATGATCACCATCAACTTTCTTGAACCTTCTGGTGACCTTTGTGCCCTGCCACACACAGGCACTTTCCAGGGCTATGATTTTGTGATGCAACCAGCCTGCTAAAATGATAGGTTCCACTTTACCATTTTCCCAGCCCTGGCTGGCTATTTCCATCCTGCCCTTTGCATCACTGCTGGCATTCATCAGATCCTGCAAGGAACTGATTCTCCTTCCACTAGTTTTCACTGTCATTTAAGCCCTTTTTTTTTTTTCCTTCTTTAGCAAGCACATCATCAGTCCTCTGTTTCAAAATATCTCTCTGTGGCAGTCTCAGGCAGGTTGTAAAGACCATTCTAAGTTCTTGCTCAGACATGTATGGTTTTATCCTCACTGCTATGCTTACAGTCTCACCCAGCAGAGAACTGGTGCTGGAGACCAAGTTGATGTTGACTTGATTAGCCTTGGCATCTGTATGTCAGGAAACCACCAGACAAGGGCTGTACTGTGAGCAAAAGCAATGTGATGGTTGTATCAGGGATGTGGAGAGACACAAAATCCTCCTCAAGTTACAATTTCTGCTGCCACATCCCGAGGTGGACACCATTTTCCATTCCATTGTAGCTGATGGACTGGAATTCTTGTCCCTCACTGGTACTGCTGACAGCAGGTTAGACAACCCATGATTCTCCAGTCTCCATCACAGCAGAGATCCAGGGAACCTCAAGTCATCCCCTCCTTTTGTCACTCTTTGCCAAAATGATCTCTAGTTTTCTGGTAAAGAAACAATGAAAATCACTTGCAGGGCAGATGAATATCAAAGATTACTGCTTGACGGAAAGCTCTGCTGAAGGGCATGAGTGTGAAGGAGAAGGTAGAGGAGCTGCTTTCATATATACCCACTGGGTATGTCCTTTGTGTCCACAATGAGTTGCATTCAGCAAGTGGGATCAGATATTAAATCCATGAGAATCAAATAGGTGAAGCTATAAAATAGCTAATATGATACGGAGGTGTTACTCTGTTGTAATAGGCCATTTAGAAAAAAATGGATATAGATTTTCTGCCTTTTACCTGATCTATTTCCTTTCTCACAAAGAACAGCTATGAAGGAAAGTGCTGTGCAACTTGTTTCATAACCATTCCTCTGATAGTTATGGTGATGCTTTAATGGAGATACTTTGAATCATATGCTTTAAATTGCTGTTGTGGAGTTTCATATCCTCTTTCTGTTACAGTTAGGCAAAGCACACATTTAGTAATTTTACCCAAGGCCATGAGCAAATAAAAACAAGATATTCAGTGCTCCTAAGAAGCCTCAGGATCCTAGTGTGTATGTCTATAAACTGTATAAATATTTCCATGAACCAAATGGGTTTGCACACATGCCTGGGATCTGTGCTCAGAGCTATAGGGGTTAGTTTTGCAGGGATCTTGGCATCTGTGCCCCAAGAGGAGATGATTTCAGTATTTGCTCTGAAAATACTGCATTGCAAAATGTGTGAGCACTTTTTTGAATGCAAAGGATGAGTGTATATTGCATATCCCTCTTCAGCAGTGTGTTTGCAGGGAGCAAGCAAAAGAGAATCCCTCAATAAGCTCCTTGATGTGGCACTGGATATCCTTAATACCAGAGTCAGAGCAGAAGAGTGATGGGGCTGATTCAAGTGTTGATTGCAATTTCCTATTATTATGATTTTCTGACTATTAATGGTGGGTTTACCCACACAGAAAAGAAAAATAAACAGAAATGTATCAGCTTCAACAACATTTTTTCAAAACAAATGAAATTCTTTAAGCCACCCTGTCTCTCTCTATCACACATGGTCACCCCTTGAAAACCTAAGGAAAGAGTTTGAAAGCAGCAAAATTATGCTTTTGACATTTTCTGAATGCATCATTTTTCACTGTGGTGTCATCTTAGACTATAGAATTTCCTAAACCTTTGAGAGTTATACTTAAAAAAATCCCCCAAAACACAACACAAACAAAAGAAAATGACAACAGCAGAAAAACAACACATATTTCACTGAAACCTCAAGATAAAATTGTTTTTCCCATTTTGTCTTACAGGCACCAAGTCCATTGATTTGGCTTATTCTCTTCTGGCTGGTGTGGACTACAGGTAGGTTGGGATTTGAGGGGAAAAAGGGTTCTATTGGAGATAACCCATTCATCCCTACACTCTTCACCCTCTGGTAGATGTGTTTTTGATTATTTAGTTCTTCAGATTTGCCATCATGGGTATATATGTAGCATAATTGCAAGGAACTTACCACCAAAAAGTGTCAGGAGTGGGAGCTTGGGGAATAGTGGGGAACTATATTGTATGAAGCAGGGAACAGGTTCACTGTCTTTTATCCCCTCTAAGGACAACATATATCAGCTCAGTACTGTGGAAATGAATAGGCTACATCCCCTGAAAAGTTGGCTTGTACATGCCTCTTCACTTATGCTAAATTAGTTGTAAAATACAAGCCTCTTTCCAAACTTAGAAAAGAACTAGTTGGATACAACTGAGTGCAGTTTGAGCAAGGGCAGGAGAGTTAATGATTTGCCAAGTCTGTTTGGTAAATAAGAAAGCAGAAATTAAGAGACCTTAGAAAAGATTTGCTTCAAAAGGTAAGTAAAAGAATTTTATCATAAAGCATAAATCAAACACTTTATATTTTGCTAATTCATACTGTCATGCTCAGTATTTATTATGTTTCCTGTGGTTTTCCCATTTAGTAGGTGACTGCTTCAGTAGTAGCATAATTAAAATCCCATAAATCATATTTGCCCAGCATTTAGCAGTGTTTGGCTTTCAGACCTTTTTGAGAAGTTGTTTCTGAAGCATTAGGACATGATTTAGTGGAGATGAGGGAATAATCTTTCTTTCCTGTTTTTGTTTTTACAAGAGTAATTCAATTAACAAATAAAAAGAAAAAGAAGTCACAGTGTAGTGCTGAAACAATGAAAAACCAACCTCAAAACACTGGAATCATGTGATTCAAACATCAAGTTCCCAAAACTGTGCATAGTGGGGATCATAATAAACTTGCTACCCAGTCACTCCTGAAGTACATGAAGTCTGATCCTTGAGCAAACTCCTCATTACATAGATTGGATTCCAGAAAGTCCTCAGACAACTCCATTTCAGCTAAAATTTCCACCAGAATTGGGAAATGAGCAGGCTGTGGATTGCCCTGTGCATCAAACTGAGCACAGATTTGTCCCTTTTCAAGAAAATCTCTTCTCTTGGCAGTCTGAATCTGAGAGAGTGGCAGATGGCTGGTTCTCACCTACTTCCTCTGAAGGATGTTTCTCCTTTCCCTTTCTTTAAACTGAGCCCAGCCCTCTTTGTAGGGATCTTGTAAATACCTAACTTGCAGCACATATCTATTCTCCTCTTGCAGCTCCTAAGGTAACTCTATGAATTAAAGGATTGTAAAAGCATAGGAATAGATAATGTATAGCTAGGAATTTGCAAGGAACCAAAGTACCCTTAGATTCATCAAAACTGATGGTTAGCAAGGCCATGAAACTGCAGGAAAGTGAGTACACCAATGTTTTTAAAAGATATATAGATTTGCATGGGTAATTGCAGTTCTGTCAGCATGACATTGATCCCAGAGAAGATAATGAAACAATCAGTATGGGATTTGACTGATAAAGGATTCACAGGCAGTAATGTAATTAATGTTAATCTACAAAGGATTATTGTCAATAGATTCTGTCAAACAAGGGGATAACTTCATTTGATGACATTACAAACTGTGTTGATAAGGGTAATAATATCAGTCTGATGGGCTTAGGGTTTACTGAAACCTTTGCCTTAGTCCCACACAGAAAAATAGAAAATCAACATGGATGCATTAAATTGATTAAAAGCTAATGGGAAGAACTCAAAACATTCCTGTAAATTGGAGATCACTGCAGATGAGCTTCTAGTAATGGCTGCTATTTAACACCTCTGTCAATGCTCTGAAAGAAGGAATAAAATCCTTCCCAATAAGGATTGGTGATGACAGCAGTACTGGATGATGCCTGTAGTACTGAGGGAATGATAAATAATGAGAGGAAGGATGATGGACATGGAATGGTCTGGATTGATTGGTAAACTGAGCTTTGCCAAGCAATGTGCCTTTTACAACAGCAAAGCTGAAGTTGTAAATCTTAACAAAGAACAAAAGAATTGATGCTGGATGGAGGCTGCTGCTTGAGAAGTTGATTCCCTCCCTGGCAAGTCTGACCACTGTGGATGAAATCACCTAAATGTGGCTGCCTGGATTTGCATCTCACCAGGTGAGCTTCAGAGTTCCTGAGGTTATCACATGGGTTGTTATCTGGTTGGCTTTGTGAGGATCTAACATCCCATTTCCAGCTAAGCTGCTGCTGTTGCCTAGTTTTGTTTTACTACATGCCTATATGCAGCTTTGGCCTTCATTTTGCAAGATATTTAGAGCAATGCTAAGGCTTTTCTTCCATTAAGCATATGCTTAAAGGGTTTGCTGAGCTGGGGACCTTCACCACAAGATGCTCTTCCATTATCTTGTGGTTGTTTCTTTTCCCCTTGGTTTCATAAACTCATTTGGATGCAGTGGTTTTCTGTGGTTTAATTTACTTTCTCTCTGTTATTATTGTCTCCAAACTGTGTATATTTACAAAAGGAATTAAATGAGTACTATTTATTTTACAGCCTGTAATGGCCCTTTTGGAAGGAAGCCATTATGTAGATATTCATAACATACATCTTTTCCTATTAGAGAGCTCTCTTGACATAAATGCAAGAAAACAAATATCAGGCTCAGTCCTGCAAACAGTTTCTCACAAAACAGACTCTTGTTTCCAGGAACAGCTCTGTAAAAACATTAAAGTATTCATTCAGCTTAATAGAGGTTGGGAGTGTCTCCTTATTTTATCTCATTAAAGCAGATACTTGGTTATAGATGTCTGGGTAGAAGTATCATTAAAAAATGAATGTGGTTGTGTGTGAGCAAGTGCATGAGTAAGTATCTCCAGCAATTTCAGTTGCACTGTGCCTTTTACTCCCAGCTTCAGCTCAGAAAGCAAACTTAAGGTGATTTAAAAACCCTTTTGTGCTACAGAGTCAGTGCAAGAAGCCTTCTCAGGAAACTGAATCTGGACCAGTGCACTGAACTTTGCATTAAAATGGAGAAAAAGTATTTCTGCTAGTGAAGAAGAAAAGATGAGAGACAAAAGAGAAAGGGAAAGGAGAAAGAGGAGGGAGAAAAAAAGTTAAAGGTGAAGAAGGGAAACAAAGGAATAGCAAGAAAGAAACAGTTTCTTTTCTGTCAAATAATATGCTAAGTTTTTTTCCCTTTTGAAAACTAATAAAAGTAGTCTAAAACATCTGTAAAAATATTTTTGTCTTTGATAAAAAAATCATTTTGAAAACGTGGAATTATTCAGATTGTAGGAAATCTCAGGTGGTCTCTAGCTGAATCCTCTGCCCAAAGATCAGCCCTGAATTCAGACTAGATTGTTCAGGGCTTCACCCAGTCAAGTCTTGAAAATCTCACATTCTCACTGGTCAGCCTATGCCACTGCTTGGCAGTCTTCATGGAAGCAAATGTCCCTCTGAATGGCAATTTTGCCATCAATTATGTCATCTGGTCATCTGAGTTCAGTATCAGCTGAAAATTTTTGAGCAAGTACTCCATTATCTCCTCAGGTCTTTGGTAAAAATACAAAGATAGGGCATCTCCCAGGATTCACTGCAGGACACTCTTCTGCAGTGCCTGAATGACTACTGAACTATTAACCATGATGCTTTGAGATCTATCATCCAACCAATTTTTTTCCAGCTGGTTGTCTACCCATCTAAACTATAACATCCTCACTTGGATCCAACGGCATTGCACCAGGTTTTGAAACCCTTGCTAATGTTGAGGAAAATGTCATCATGTCTACAAATCTGTTGTATCATAGAAGTCAATTAGGTGGACCAGGCAAGAATTCCTCTGATCTGTGTAACTCTTTCCAGTCTCCTCCTGTTCCATGTGCTGTGAAATGGCTCCATAGTTTTCTTAGGGTGAGGCTAGCTGGCTGGTTCTTTTTACTGTGTTTGAAGATGAGTTCAATGTTTGCCTTTCTGTAGTCCTTGGCAACCTCCTGTGATTTCTGTGACCTATTAATGATCATAGAAAAAGGATTTGTTTGGGCACATTAGCGTGCAACCCATTTGATCCCACAGACTTGTGTATGTCAAGGCAATAAAATACAGAGTTCATGGCAGAGAGGTCTCTTTGATCCACTTAAAGAAGATTTCATCCCATTCTTGCCCAGTTTGCTGACTAGGAGGATGCTTCCACCTCAATATCAGGCAGACTTCTCCCCTGTCAGCTCCCACCAAGCAGTGGTGGCTTGTTTTTCAGATTTTGAATAGAGTGGCATTAAATCCCTTTGTCAAAAATGCTTCTGCCTGGATGAAATGATGTTACTTGAGAAATAAGTTCACTAGGCAAATTTTGTGGAGTATCCATCCTATGTTTTGCCTAGACAGAGTTTTGAAAATAATTGATGTAGACTCGATTGAAATTGGTCTACCGCAGATGAAGACAAAGGGTCTTACATTAAACATGAACACTGTCTGGATGTATTGACATTAATGGAACAACAATAATTTATTCCATCTAAGAATCTGGCTCTACATGATTACTTCCTTTGTTTTCCTTTTCTTCATTACTGCTCCTATACCTTGCCTTCCTCACCCCTTCTTTCTCCTTTTGCACACAGACAGCTAGACTTGCTTCTAATTCATGGATTTTTTTATTTTGCTATCAAGCTTAAGGCTGATTTCTAAAGAGCCAGAACAGCTTCAAATTTTAAGCTCAAGAAATTTTTGTACTCTTTATGCAACTCAAATCCAACAATTTGTATGGGATAAAGGCAGGCTGTGGCTAGACACTTTCTTGACAGCATTTTAACACCTGAAATCTTGGTGATTTTATTCTTAGTCATTGCTGCTAGATGGATGAAGAAAAATGGTTTTATTCTTTTCCTATCTATGTCCTGGAAAATAAAATCAATTTCCTTTTAAAACCTTTCTTGTCAGAATGTATCCCTCTGCTGTGAAGCCCAGGACGTTGGTATTATGTCTATATCACAGCTGGATGCCAAAGACCTTGAATAATTTACTTCAGAAGTGAGATTGAACAAATTTATCACCTACTAAACTGATACATCATGGAGAGGAAACATATATATGTGTATATATATATAATTTTTTTTTTTTTTCCCTGGAATGATGCCCCCCTGATCCGATACTGAAAATAGAGCAACTTAGGTAGAACTGGTGGCTTTACTGTCTTCTGCAGTGTTCACATCAAGACTGGATGCCATTCTGGAAGACAGGCTTCTACATGTCATTGGTTGTTGGACGTAGAGCAAGAACAATCAAACATAATGAGGTGACTTTTGTTCTGCTGTAAGATCAAGTGGTCCCTGTTTACCTTGAAAATCTATGAACTAACAGAGATAAGAGACACTCAGGTGATGTGCTGTTGGCAGTGTTTCCAGGGCGGAGTGTTTTTTGAGAATAGGAACTCTTCTTAGAGTTCTATTTCCACTGTTAAATCTTCAATGTGGCTTTTGCAAAGAGAAATTCAGCTCTGTTCTGTCATGCTTGTTTGTGAGTCCTAATGCAGGGTTGCACAGGTATCAGTGTAATCAGTGGGCTGATAACTGCATCAGTGCAAAGTTATCATGACATTATGAGCTCCGCATTTCCCTGTTTCACTTCTTTATCTTGAATGATTCAAAAGAGCCCAAGGTATAAACAGAAAGTTTTTCTTCAGCACTAATCAGTTTTGAGGACTACAGTAAACAATACTTATTACATAATGAGACATTTTGTAAGGGTTAAATTTAACTGCCAACAATATTTTTGTGGCTACACTAGTAAGTTTTGTCCATAATTATTTTCATGGAAATTGTGAGTTCTTGACTTTGGCAGGATTTGGATAAGATCTGATGACCTTATCCTTCTATTTGTAAGGTTAATAATGATGCTTTGTTGGCAATAGTGGAGACAGAAGGAAGCCATGAGGAAAATATTTACTTTTAAAAGATTTCTACCCTTCAGAGTACCTGAAAAGAGAATTAGCAATGCAATTAAATGGATGCAGCTTTTTTTCCTTCTTCAAATTCTTCATTCTTACCAATCTGGAGAAAATAAATGCTCTAAAGAAAACTTACATGATTCCATAGGTGGATCAGATGATGTGCGAGACTTAAGCATTTCTCACAAACACTTCATTCTAGTAGCTGTTGATTGGCTGCTTAGGAAGGGGTTGAGAGGTTCCCAAATGCATCTCCTGCACTCCTCTCATTCTGCTTTGAGCATTAAAGCAAAAAGTCTCAAAGATGTGGATTTAGGCTGTGAACACATAGTCAGAAGGAATAGCCCAATATAAGCAGAAAGTTTGACATGAATTTTTTCTTAAATAATCAGCCTTCTTTTTTGCTATGTGAAATCCAGGCTCAGAGTATGGACGCTCTATTGTACTTTCTTTATAGGTTAAAAGATACCTGAAATTTTAAAAGAAGTTCATTAACTCCTGTTTGTGTTCAAAATCATGGACCTGGCAAATTGGAACCAACCCACAGCCTAAAGTGTGCCCTTGACTGAGGTAGATAGGAAAGGTTTGAAAAAGAGAGTGGACCGTCTTCTATCACAGCTTCTGGAAAAGTACATGATCTCTAAGCAATTTCAAGGAATGCTTTTGGTGATTTGTTTTTTGTTTCTTCATTGCATGCATTGCAAATTACCACAGCCTTCTGATTTTTAGGAAAAAAAAAGACATTAAGGGGTATGTTACACTTTTGTAAGATGGTTCTCTGGCAGCATTTGCTTCAATTGATCCATGCAGGAGAGTTATGTTGTTAGGGTGAATCTAATCGACCCACAGCAGATTATTATTTCTGTCACAGAGCTTCTCTACAGATGTGATAGAAGGTAACTTTGGCAGGGGTTTATGGGCTTCAGAGGATCTCATCAGCCTTGAGCAGTGCACAGACTTGTTTGCTACTGAGATAAACATGAAATACAACATTCATAAATACTAGACCCTTGGGCTCAGAACACCTAATGAATGTGAAATGTGTTTCTTATATTTAAGGAGATGTGAGGGAATGCTACATGCTAAATGAAAATAGAGTGCTATTCATGAAACATCCCTTCTAAAAATGTGTGTTTATGTTTATCCTTAATTAATACACTGCGATGGCATCTGTTCATATTAACTTAGACAAATTATTGACTCAAATACAAACTAAGTGAACAATCCTACGTCTCCAATTGACAGCTTGCAACAGCATTTGCATTTTATAACTGCATCGTGGCAGGTCTGGCAAATTGCATCTTACTATTCCATTAATATTTAACAAAATATGAATAACATCCTTGTTGGAAGAGATTTGTTTCTTTTTGTAATCTATCATATAGAAACTAAAACCTAAATTAAGTGAATTAGTTTCAGGTTACCATGAAAACACTGTAGTCATAAAGCACAAACTGTGACTGAAATGTACTGAGGAGATTCATTAAAGAATGGTGCTGGACTTAATAGTTTAATGAAGTCCTTTCTGAAATCATGGCATGAATGTAATCCTTCATTTATGGTGATGACAGGGAAATACCTTCAGTATTCTTCTAATAGATTCTACAGGGTCTGTGATTCAACAACAGCTTCCCAAATCCCAATTTTCCCCTCTTCCTGCCCACCATCAGTACCTTGCCAGGAGAATTTTTTATTTAAGTTTAAAATGAAAATACAGCATGTGCAAACTGTGAAGTAAGGCAGTGCATGAATCATTTAGACTGCAACATATACCACTCCAGAAAGTGGTTCAGAGTGCATTTCTGAAAAGAAAATTGTTTTAAAAAAATGACACCTTCTTATCCATAGATTTGTGGCTTCCTGTGTTTATTTCAAGAAGATTGCCTGGTTTTGGTGACAAATGCACTTTATTACTGTTGCAGCCAAGACAACTGTGCAGCAAAGAAGCAATGAACTGTGTGGTTCATTCTCTGTGTGTTATCATCAGAGTCTCTTTCTTGCCTCCAAGAAGTTGTGTCAGTGCACAGCCTATGAAAAAAATGACATTGAAAAAATGTTTCTGAAATCAGTTAAGGCTGAAAAACTTTTTGCCTTTGCTACCAAATTAATAAGATTTCCAGCTCTTAGCTCACGTCTTGATCACTCATAAAAATTTATGAGGTGGAATGAGACAGTGCTTTTGGGTCCAGAGAGCACACTGGTCTAAACAGGTCACATCAATCAGAGTCCAAATTCATGCAACACACTGCATTTTGTAAGGCAATAATTTTGTGGTTCCATCCAAGTCCTGCAAGTCTGTCCATGTTTTTCTGAGATCATAATCCATGTTCTGTTCTGCAGAGACAGAAAAATTTCCCTCAAAAGGAAGCAGAGAAAGACTCTGTTTACTGCCCCACTGAAAATTTATCATTCCTGTTCTGGGATCAAAGGCTCTCCATGTATCATCAGATGACTGTTGGATCAGTTCCTGGCTCCTTGATGATCCTCACTAGAGTGCTTGTTCAGGCTGAATACATCCTGGGGAGCCACTCTGGCAAGGTGATGGGCTCTGATCTCTACTTGAGCTCTGATATGTTGTTCAAGAGTCAAGGAGGTTGGATCTATGTTGAATGTGGTCACCTCCCTGGCTCCCCAGAAGGTTCTGCATCCTCCTGTATTTGTCTCTGTTCTGTGTACACTTTCCATCACAGACCCCTTCTTGCCAGCCTTTGGCCAGCAACTAATTTCAGATACATTGCAGGCTGTGAATACTGAAGTCATGGAAACTTGTGTCTTCAGGGAGGTAGTATGAACACAGCTGAAATTTTGCCCCTGGCAAAACATTTATGCATCAGGCTTTGACATAGGATGTGATTTATGGCAGATTCCAGGGTGAAAAGGAGAGAAAAGGCAATAAAAGGAAGAAGGATTAATGCAAGTCACCAAATTTTAAACTTGAATATACACATGGCTGGAAGGAGGAGACGAGAAACTTTTGTATTTGCCTGTGTATGAGATAGATATGGTGCTCCACTGCCAGACATCCTGACTGACTACTCCTCTGTCCTTTAGAGCTCCAAGGGATTGACCAAATCCATCCTTGGCCATGTATGTGACAAGTGTTTTGTGGTTAAGATGTTTTGCTATGAGAAATGAGAGTCCAGCAAGTGTATAGGATATAATGAAGACTCTTGGGTAGAGAAAATTTTGTCCAGAGACAGCCCTGGCCTCTCTTCATCAGTGAAGATCACCCTGGCTGTGACCTTCAGGACACCTTCACTTCAAACCACCCTAGAAGAGCAGATAAGTACCTTCTTGTCTGGTATCCTGACACACCAACAGCTGACTCAGCTATGTCCAGTATGAGTAAAGATGCAGCCACAGCATGGAAAGACCAGCAGATATGCTGGGATTGCAGTCTTGTGGAGCCATAACCTTTAGCATTACTTTTGGATGCCTCAGTTTCTATTGGATTTTTTTATTTGATTCTCAAGCCAGACTGATAATTACATGTATCTAGTCTCCAAAAGTTTGTCCTAACTCATGGGAGGACTATTGTATCACAGTTAAGCTTGAGACTCCTTCTGGAGAATCCACTGAGATGAAAATCCTTCACCTCAGTCTGCAGAATTGTTTGTGGCTGCATCAGCTACACACTGTGTTTTCTGCCTGTTGTTTTTTTTTTTTTTGTCTGGAGTAGCCCCATGTGAAAATGACTCAGATCCTCAGTCCATTTCATTTGGAAACCACTGAGAAGCAATAAACACAGAACTCCACGCTGGCATTAAAGCAAAACCACTTTTTAGAGCAGACATTGACATTACCAGGCGCCAAGTGCTGGTTATTATGAGCTACTGACAAACACTATGTGTGAAGAAAATTCAGCAGCTAAACTGTGTGTAGGAAGTAAGAAAGAGGATTGCCTTATTTTTATCAGATTATTTATCATAAAAAAACCATCCCTTGTTTCTTCAAGAGTTCGTTTTGTCCTTAACTGTTTTCCAGATCATTTGGAATAGGTTCTGAAAATGGGATATAGATGGAGAGCAACAGACAGTCTGGACTGGAGAGATACAGAGAAAATCTATTCTGTTTGATTTTCAGTCTATGGTCCCCTGGAGAGAGGATGAGGGCAGGAGGCTAAGAGGGTCTGTACTTGCTTCTTACAGATCCTTGAGGAGTAATTAGGAAAAAAAATACTCAGGCTGACTTCACTATTCAGGGGGTTCCTGCCACTGTGGGATATGTCTGAAGGTCTGCAAATTGTAAAAAATAAGAGTTGAAAACCACTAAAATGCAGCAATATTGGAACAGCTTGTTGTTTCCAGAATTTGCTATGAATTTGCTCTCTTCCAGGGGATGCTGAGTGAATAGAGTGTAACAAATAATTTATTTGACCTGTTTGGTTCTTCCTTCTTCTCCTTTTATTCTGCTTGTATATTTATCAGTTTTAACTGTGCCTCTGGGCTTCTTTGTATAATGAGGGCCCCGACTCTAACCTGTCACACAGAGGTCCTAAGAGCTCAGGTGGGTGAACTCCATGGAGCCAGATGCTCCTGCCCAATGCTGCAGGCTCTTTGAAAATTCAATGAACTTCAGTGCTGAAGAGGCCAGGTTGGATTTGCCACATGGAGATGTGCAAACAACCCCACTCTAGGTATGAAAAGGCTTTTGAGAGTGTTAGACTGGGCTTTGCGAGTGTAGATACAGATTTAAGGCTCTATGCAAATATTTAGAACAACTCTAGTTGCTCATGTTTGTTCATTCACTCTGCAAAGTTCTCTTGAAGGATTAAAGGTTTACATGATGAATTACAAACTCATAATAAAAGTACCTAATTTTAAGTATACTCTGCAAATAAAGGGGTCACAACAGCTATTAAAAAAGCACACAAACAAGAGTGGTACTTTAAAGAATGGATCATGCATAAGAACTGCATATTATTATCAATTCATGTCGGAAACACCCCAAGGCTGCCTTCTTTGTGTTGCAGAAATAGGAGTCCTGGGCTAATATTACTCTGCCAATCCCTGGAGTAGCAATAATGGCCCATAAATCACTTGCATGACTTATTGATGCTTGTTTGAGCACATGTTAATGTGAATGAGAAGAGCTCATATTGGTGTGAAACCAAAGGAGGGAAATTTAAGTTTTAAATCATAATCATGTTTAAGGAGGACACTGCCAGAGGTCTTTGTTCTTGGAGAGTTCAGAGCTGGTTTGGGACCTTCTCCATTGTGTGTAAGTTAACAGTGAAGAAGATGCAGTCTCCCTAGGTAATGCTAATTATATTTTTAAGGCTTCCTTTTGGAAAAAAAAGAACAAAAAATGTGAGATTTTTCACTTATAATTAGATTTATCTAAAAGAAACTTCCACAGGTTCAGTCTTCAAGGAAGCACACAAAAAATTTCAAAGAAGTTTGGTTCTGACTAAGCTGGATGCATCATAACAACAACATCTCCCAGAATTGTTTTCCTAATTATAGACATAGAAAGAGCTACAATTAGGAAAAAAGTACAACAATTCACAATATTCTTGTTTCTGGTTTTATTCCACCATTTTTTATTTTTCCATGTCTTGAAACACAGTTGGATACAAGTCTTTGGGGCCTCTTGGCTGTAATCTGAGCTATCGACCTGTATGAGGCAAAGACTGCTCCAGTTGATGGATTTATTAACAGAAATGACAGAGGTCTGCATTTGAGCTTGTGTATGTCAAGTTTAATTTCTCTTGACAATCAGTCAACTTTGCTTTTAAGAATTTAAAGCAATATGCTCCCAATCCCTGACTGCGGGTGAGCCAGCTCTAGTCAATATGTCTGTCCCTTCAAGGAAAAATGTTGCAGATTGTTCTCTGTGAAAGAAGTTCCTGGTACTATTTTCACTGTGGAAAAAAAAAAAAACGTCTTGCATAAAGTAACATGATTTATCTGGGAAGGTCATGATGAGGATGTTATTTTTAATGATAGCTCAGATAAAATAAACTGTGACTCTGTGAGGTTATCATTTCAGAATTAGAATTGC
This sequence comes from Turnix velox, assembly GCA_013400935.1. Classification (NCBI taxonomy): domain Eukaryota; kingdom Metazoa; phylum Chordata; class Aves; order Charadriiformes; family Turnicidae; genus Turnix; species Turnix velox. Next base: position 128,732 of record VZTY01004641.1, read on the forward strand.
ATGAAGACAGAAAAAGGGCAGCATGAAAAATTGATCATAAGGATACTTATCTCACACAGAAGACATTTTTCAAAGGGGAATGCCTTTCAAGCTTTCAAAAGGAGCCCTGACACTTGAAAAGGCATTTATCAGTAAGGAGGCATGAGTGCTGTGAAACTTGCAGCCCAAAACTGAAAACTGCAGGAATGGGTTCCTGGTTTTGTTGAAGACTTGAAGTTTTGGATGTATTCACTGAAAATTTATCCTAATCTTTGAGTGAATTTGAGTATGTTTCTGAGCATCACTGAATTCTAGGAAGTTACAGTAAGAGAATTTTTTAGTTTTCCCTAACTTGAAACATTCCCCCAATGTGCAAATCTTTAAAGAAGTCCTGTCCTCAGCTCTAAAGTTTGGAAAGTGTCTATGTGATGTGTGAGAATTACTTCCTTTTTTCTTTCTTGGGACTCAAGGAAGTACCAAAGTAGCCTTATTATTTTATGAAAGCATTGCTCATTAGAATCAGAAGCAAAAAGCATTTGGGTAACTCAGGAAAACAGTCAAAAATCTTACATGCTATTTGTAGATTTAAAAGCCTACTTTTAGTCTAATGCAACAAAATAAGACAAGTTAAAACACGGACTATTCCTCTGCCTGTGCCTTGATTTCCTCACAAATCCAAAGACACACGAGTCTATATGTTCTGAATGTGGTTCTGCTCTACCAAGTCAAGCTGGGCAAGCTATTTGGTTCAAGCTCAAATTTTTCATCTTTAAAACTCAGATTTTTCCCCCCTGAGCTCATTAGCAGTTGTGCCAGTCATAAAACTTCACTGCTAGGTCTCCTGGAAATGCTCCCAGGCACAGAACATATCTGTGGTTCATTTTTGAGGGCTGTTACCAATGATCTTCTTGTACTTTCTATGAAAAAAGTTTGTTTCTCATAATCTTCTGCAGATCCTGTATCTTGCCTGCAAGAATCATGTGGCAGTTACTCAAGAGCATGTTCCATGGCAAGTACACCTATCTTTAGTAAACTAAACAGAGGGTTTTTTCTGAGTAAATCTAGATATCTACAATGCAGACATGTGTTTGGGCTAGTCAATATGTCCATTGCCTGCACCATGAATAAATTGATTGAGATTTAGTTAGTATATGTCACTAGGAGTTACAGTGCAATTCATCTCATCCTGAGGCAGACATCTAAAAGAGGTCACATGACTCCCACCCCAGCAATGCCCATTTCTCTCCATCCAGTACAAAGGGAGCCCACCATGAGACAGCCTGATGTAACTATTTCTCAGATGTCAAAAATCAAGTGAGTTCAATCTATTTTTTCTTGTACTAATCATGCCTGACAGAACTTTCCAAATCAAAGAATTTCTGGTTGGAAGAAGCAGAGGTACCATTTTGGTAACTTATGAACCGAAGTTTTGCTGGGTGATAGAGTCAACTTGGCCATCCACAGGCAGCTCAGAGACTCATAGGGCCCAAATGAGCTCAGGCCGACCACCCAGTTCTGACCAACAAAACTGAAGCTACCCATTTAAATCACAGAATCATAGAATAGTTTGGGTTGGAAGGGACCTTACAGATCAT
>VZTY01004642.1:9170-61670 GCA_013400935.1 Turnix velox
TTTACGAATCCTGTCGCCCCCCCAGCCCCCGATATGGGAAAAAAGTCTGTATGTACGTATATATCCCGACTTTCACCAAATGTTAAAAGTATGCAGTGAATTTTAAAGGATAATAAATTTATAGTTTGGAGGCGAAGCCAGGGGCGATATAAAACCTTTTTGATGTTGCAGGAACTCGTTCAACTGGACTGTCTGCCATTTCTGTTAAAGTTCAACTTACGTTCCTTCCTAAATAGACTCACACTTCCCAGAGCAGGAACCCCCCCCTTCCACTCACACACATACTTTTGTTTTAAGAACAGATTCAGCTTAAGTGGCTTAGACACCCCTTCCACAGCGTAGTTAATTATAAATTGGAAAGAAGATAGAAAAACCTATTTTTTTAAAAGATAAAGCCAGGGGGCTTCAGCTCTTAGAAAAAATACTCAGCCATTCCGAAATATAGTTCTTTAAGGATACATGTTAGAAAATTACTTGGAGCTCACCACCAAGTTGGAGTGTCTCTTGTCCGCAGCCAAATCCCACCCAACCGCTCCCCCAACTCTACTTCTATCCCACAGTCATCTAGAAACACGAGTGTCCGTGAAACGCTCAGAGGCTTAAAAATCCCCTCCAGGGAGAGTGGGGAAAAAAAAAAATCCCCGGCATTCCCTGACCTCGCAGGCAGAGGAAGGGAGATGTTTTGTCGCCTGCTGCTGCGGGCAGAGACAATGGACCGGCTGTGCCTGGGGTCGGGGAGGGAAAAGCAGCGAGGGCTCAGCGGGCTGGGGATCGCCTTCGGGACGGACACACACCACACACACACACCCACGCACGGACTGTGCTCATTCTGCATATGCTTTGCCAGTTGATAATTAGCCTGACTGCAGCTCTGCGAGGAAAGGAGACATTTCTTCTCGTGCGGATGATGTGTAGTCTCCCTCCCTCCCTCCATCCCGTCAGTTCCACAGCTGGGAAAACCCAGAGCTGTGCCCTCCTCCCTCTGTCGATTTTTTCCTCTGTATTTTGTTTAACTATTTAATTTTTTCCCTCAGGAGTTTCCCTTTTGGAAGTGCGATCTAGCTCCCGGAGGGGAGGGCTGCGGGCGGCGCGCCGGCTCTAGCTCCGGCGCGGCCCCGACGGCGCTTCCCCGGGGTGCGCTCCTGGTCCCTGCCCCCTCTCCGATCCCTACCCATCCTCAGCCCGATCCCTGCCCGGATACTCATCTCCTTACCCATCCCCATATTTTTCTCCTGACAGATACCCATCCTCTGTCCGGTGCCCAAACCCAGCATCCATCCCCTGCCCGGTATCCAGCTTCTTCCCGAAACCCATCCCCTGCCCTGCCGCCTCCGCACGAAGCCCCCTCTCTGGATGGAACTCAGGGACTGAGCCCTTCTGAAAACTCTCAACCCCCACCTCCCACTCCCTGCTGTGATAATCGTTTAAATGCCCCCCCAAGTAAAAAAAAAAAAAAAGAATAATATATAATTTTGCAGAGCTCCTTTCCTTACACTTCATTTTTTCCCCATTTCGGAAGAAATCCAGAGCGCTGCGCTGCTTAACTTACAAGAAACGCATTATCCGAGCCCGTTTGCGAAAGATCAGGGTCAGGAAACCACGTAAAATTAAGAAAGGTTTAGCAGGGTTTGCGCGGTTTCCCCCCCACACACACTCCCTTATTCTGCTTTTTTGACCTCGGAAATAACGAGAAAGTCTGAATAAAGAACGCAACTTCTCGTGTCCACGGACTACGCGGAGCTGCCTTAGAGACTATCTGTTTGGGTGCGTAGGACTCATACGTGCAAGAATGTATGTGCCGCTTAATTAATGCGAGTATATGGATACAATCACACCTTTATCAATCGGCACATCGGTATTAAAAAGTCGTAAAACCCGCAACCGATTGTGAAAACAAGAAAAAGGAAAAAGAATTATGAATTCAGGTTCAGCTTAGCTTGGAATTGCAAAACAAAAAATATGAAAGAAAGGGAGAAAATGAAAGAAAGAAAGGAAGTCCCTGAATTGAGTTCATCTTCTGTCTTTAGTCTTATTTTTTTTCTCGATATTTGTCCATATTTAATCGAATTATATTTAATTCCAGGTCTAAACAATCAAACTCTTTCCTTTAAGTTGCCTCGTACCAACCCCCAGATCATTTCTTTGATGTTTTAAATCGCATCAAGCAGATTTCCATGAAAAAATTAAAAAATTGCTATGACTAGGCATGCTGAATGCAAATATGCAAATAAATAAGCATTTAAGCATTTACTCTTGGTTTCCCATCTCTATACTTGTGTGTATTGGTGTATGCTTCTCCCTGTCTGCCTGCATCTGTATGTAGAACTATACTGTATTCTATTGTTGTGCCTATATCTATATCCTAGAAGTATATTTAAATATACATACTCTTATTCATATGCATATTATATACTCACCTCATAGATATCTTCATACTTGACATTTTCGACCAGTTTCCAGAGCATGATGGCAGGCTGTTCTCTAGGAGGTGAGTGCATTCATGTGAAGAGCAGATGTCTGGATTCTCAGTACTTCTCTGTCTGTAATGATCCATCTATAATTGGAAATGGGGGACAGACACCAAATCCGACGTTCCTCTTCCATCGCAACTTATATCTGTTGTCTGAAACAATAGGCTGCAGAAGCCTACCTCAATCGGATAGTAAAAAACATTATCTCTTACATAGTTACATATATCTACAGACTTAGATATGACTTGATGTATACATATACACACATATATAGACTTAAGACTTATAAGCAGGCACATAAAAAAAAATATATATATACACAGTCACACACCCACAGACCCACATTTACACACTTATATCTCTGAACATAGAACTTTTCCCTTGTACACACATATATAAATCGAGACATTTATATATGTAAATTATACATATTCTTGCATGTGTAGGCACATGGATACTACACGTTGGATAAGCACACAAACCTGATCAATCTATACAGGAGTGTATATAAATGCATATTTGTGCATGTATTTATACATCTCTCCAGATAGATGTGGATAGAAAGCGATCAAATATAGGTATTATATAGTCCATATATCTGCTGTTTTAGTAGATGGACAGACAGACAGATGGATGGATGGGTGGAAGGAAGGAAAGAAAGAAAGGAAGGAAGAAAGAAAGAAGGACAAATTTTTCGATACTTTTTACATTAAAATAAAGGATAGGTTGCTTCTGAGCCAGGCGATTCATCATTTACAACGAGATATTATGCTTTCCCCCACATGCAATAGGCTTTTATTTACATGTCCAGAAATTATCCTCTCATCTGCAGTAAAAAACACACCAACCAGAGTCTCATCAAACACATTCAAGCAAAAGTAGGACATTTAGATCACTGATTTTCATTTGAAAGCCTTACACTTCAGACTTGGGCTGTATATTTTAGAACTTGGCAACAGTTTCTCGGGAAAAAAAAAAAAAAAGAAGATAGAAAGAAAAAAGCAGTTTAGCAAACCCTTCCCTGCAAACATTTGAATAGCGATTTCTTTCTAAATACGATGAAAACCACAGTTGGATTTGTGCCTTTCCCCAGTAGCCCTCGATTTGGAAGGGAAGAGGAGGAGGTGGACCTTTTTTAAACTTTAATTTTTTTTTTTTTTACACCCCCCCCGCCAGGCAAACCTTCCTTCGCATTGTGGTTTTNTTTTTTTAACACGTTGTACCGCAAAGAGGCGAGCTATTCTTCAGGCGACCAGAGCCCATCTCTGCCTTTGAAAGGAAAACAATTGAGCCTTGCAGTGGGCTGGTGCACCAGGAGATGGGGGGTGTCATATGTGGAGAAAAAAAAAGGGGTGGTGGTGGTGGAAAGAGTCAGAGAGAAAGAAGGTGTTTCTAAATTCAGGGTACTGTCTCTAGAAATTTTAACCTCTGTCTATAAGGTTCCTATAGATTTTGGTGCTTCTATATGGTAAACCTCGTAATGTCCTTTGTACTTTGAGAAGGTCCTACAGGTAAAGACGCTTTTATACATTTATACATACGTAAGCTCGGAAAAGAGAACTTCATCAGGAGATACTGCTGGTTGTGGTTGGTTGGCTGTTGGGAAGGGTGGGCTTTTGGGCAATTTTTTTTTCCTTCATTCGCTTTGGCCTCAAATTAAAGCAGAAGGTACAAATTCATCCTTGTTTCAAAGTGCACACCTTCTTTTAAAAATTCATCCCTCAAAGGGCAAGAAAACAAATAATGGCCGGATATTAGAAAAGGAGACAGAAAACGGCCTATGTTGTCTGGCTCCTCTTAAAGCAGATAGAAATTGGTTTTTTATATTATTATTTCTCCGCATAGCCACCTCTCTACAGAGGGGGAGGAGAAGAGAAGGGCATGTCTTTGAGTGGGTTGGGCAGATTATTTCAAGTGAAGCAATAGTGAAAGAAAAACTGAGAAAAAAGAGCAAGAAAATACACTGCTTGAATGTGGTTGTGCAGAGATACCCATGCAGCCAGTCCCCCCTTCAACGTCCTCATCCACCTCTAGATCTCAACGGCCCTCTTAGCAAAATATCAGGCTCATAAAGGGACAGCTTGCCATCACTTTTGGGAAAGTCTTTGAGTCATGTCCTGGAAGGTTGGCACAGGGCAGAGCGAATGTGCTTCATGACAGCTTAATGCTTTAACATTTCGTGGCACCCTGAATAAAAAAACATCTACGTGCTGGGGGAGGGGAGAGAGGAAAGCAAATAATAATAATAAAAAAGGAGCTAAAATAGCTCTGACGACCATTGGCTCTTTGCTAACAGAATGGTATAGACAGTAAATCCTTATTTTCAAGTCTCACCGTTATTACATTTCACTTCGCCTCCCAAAGCATGACAAACGTGTCTCCAGTGATCATTTAGAAAATTAAATTGAACAGAGGTTCTTCTCATTTATATATTTTTTTTATGCTTGTGTCGCACACTCTCAGCTTCCTTAAGCCGAATTTAGCCATTTCAAACGGGAAGAACCGCTCCTATTTATACCTGAAATGGGTAATGAACACAGTGTCCAAAATGCGACACGAGCACAGAACTGACCATTACAAGCTATACTTCCAAAAGCTCGAAAACATAAGTGCGGGAGGGGAGAAGACAAGACATTTTCCCGACATTTTCAGGGATTTTTTTTTTTTCCTTATATCTTGGAAGGCGAGCCACGGCTTTTCCATTTGGGAGCCGGGCGAGGGCACCGCGGGCTTAGCCTGGCAGCTAGAAACGCAAAAGAATATTTTATACTTTTTGGCTTAAAATATAAAATAGGAGATGACTTTAATAGTCCTGCCTGTGCTGGAGGAAGCTCCCCTCTGGACCACTCCGCCCCCCCATCTTCCGTTGTTCCAGCCACAGCGCGGCTGGGCGGCGGGGGGAGCCAGACGGCGGAGCAGCTTTGAGCGTGGCAGCGGCGCCCTCTGATGGGGATTCCCTTCCCAAAGCTGCCGCCTTCATCACCTTACCCCTTCCTGGTTATACCCATAGCTCGGGGTTACAAACAGCCAAACATCACCCTGCTAGACATCAGTATTTTTTACTTTATAATAAATCTGTACACCCAATTTTTTCTCCCAGTATTCGAAACTCAATCTTAGAATAAATCTTTAATTTCCCCTTTCTAAGTGTGGTGTGTAGCCCAGGTGAGATCATCTCACCTAAATCCTCTCACAAACCTTCTGCTGTAAGCCCTGGGAGGGAAAGGACTTGCAACTTTGTTGAGGAGTGAGAGAAAAAAAAAAAATCTTTATTCAACAAGTTATGCTCTTCACATTTCATTTGATAACGTCAGGATTTTTTTTTGCCTGCATCTAGTCAAGAAGCTATTTCAGAAATGGATTTTCAGTTCTTTCCCTTTAAAATTCAGCGTGGATCTCTATAATAATAATAATAATAATAATAAAAATAATAAAATACATACTCCTGTATACGTAACTCCCAGCAAATCCGTGTTGTGAGCTGGAATATAAAACAAATCAATTTATCTCAGCGCCCTCTGCTGCTGGCTGCAGTCCTTCATGTAAAGGCTCGTTTATGACCATTCTAACAAAAAAAATCCATTTTTTTTTAAAAAATGGTACCTTTTCTTGCAATCTAGCTCTTTTTTTCACCTTGTACTTTATGTTAACATGTGTATTTCTGAATTCAGTATTTTTTATTAAAAAGTTTTCTTACAATTTAATTCATGCGGGAAAACATTCTTATAACATTGTTGGTATCTCAAAATGTAAGTTCAAAATTATTGATGTCTGGTGCATTTTAAACCATTACTATGTGTATAATATTAAGGCCTATGTATTAAAAGAAATAGAGTTTCCTGTCTTGTTTGCAGGTAAATTCAGTTTCTCTATTACATCTGAAGACATAATCAAGGTATTTAATAGAATTATAGAATCATAGAATGGTTTGTGCTGTAAGAAACCTTTAAAGGCCATCTTCTTTGCAATGAACAGGGATATGTTCAAGTAAATCAAGTTTCTCAGAGCCCTGTTCAACCTGACATGGAATATTTTCAGGTATTAGGTATCTGCAACCTCTCTGGGCAACCACCGTCAGCATAAAAACTCACGTCTAGTTTAAACTTACCCTCTGTCAGCTTAAAACTATTACTCCTTGTCCTGTCATAGCAGGCCTTACTAAAAGGTCTATCCCCATCATTTTTATTTTTCACAAAGGAGGGACATTATTAAACTATCACTGTTGCACACTCTTGTAGATGCAGAGTCTTCCCTGTGATTCCTGGCCTTTTGTACATGAAAAACAGAATATAAAAACTGTGCACCACCAGACAGACTCGACAATGAAGTGTCATAAACCACAAATCCTGTATGTGGAGAAGCAATTAAATTTTTGTATTTCATAGAATCATTTAGGCTGGAAAAGACCTTTAAGATTATCAACCCCAATAGTATACCCTGCACCACCAAGGCCACCACTAAATCACTTCATTAATTACCATGTCTGCTTGTCTTTATCTCCACGGATGGTGATTCTGCCACTTCCCTGGGCAGCCTGTTTAAAATCTTGACAAGTGTTTCAGTGAAGAAATTTTTCCTAGCAGCCAGTCTAACCCGCCCTGGTACAACTTGAGCCTGTTTCCTCATGTCCTATTGCTTGCTACGTGGGGAGAAAGACAAACACTCATCTCATCATAGCATCCTTTTAGGTATTTGTTGCCAATGAGGTCTCCTTTCAGCCTCCTTTTCTCCAGATTAAACAACACCAGCTCCTGCAACCTCTCCTCATTAGACTTCTTCTTATCTTTGTTGCCCTTCTCTGGACCAGCTTCAGAATCTCATTGTTTTCATTGCTAAAAACTGACCACACTGATTTGTCTAATCGTAATAAAAATTAACTCTGTTGTCACTTGGCTGTCTGTGGAACTCATCTGATCACCAGTCCTTGACAGCAGGAATCTGAACTTATGCTGCCCTGAAAAGAGCTGGTTAATGGGCTGTGAGTGCACATTGTTGACTCATGATGAGTTACTCCAAATCTAGTTTTCCCAAGTCAACTCTTGCACAGCTTGTGGACTATTCAGTAAAGGGAGTCCCTCCAACAGTTATCTGTGCTACTATACTGAGGAGAACTCTGATACCACATGCTTCATTCTTCTACACTACTTGTTTTTCCACAAAAAACCTGGATATGTGATGTCTAAAAGGACCTTGAGGCAATGTGATGGGACATCTCACCAAACACCTAGTTGCAGCTTTGGCATCCTCTTCTCCCAGGTTAAGAATGAAGCATGTTCCAGGCCTTTTTTCTCATGCTGCTATCTCTTAACCTTATTTTTAATCAGATGTACATGCTATCCTTAAGACAAGGGTAGTGAACTTTAGACAAGAGCTTGATTGTCTAAGGCAGAGAGTACAAAGCCTTATTCATACCTTACTGTTCCTCCCTTTGAGTTTGGATTGTTCCATGTTGCTGACTTGTGTCTCCTCATTTTAATACTCCCAATTCTCTTTACCCTACAAACAGTAATTCTCAGTGCTAACTGCATGGCTTTCCATGATGGACAGGGGAAGTGAAGGTGAAAACTAATCCAAAGACTTTATGTATGATTTAATAAGAGCTGGTGTTCCAAGAGCTGGTGTCACACCTGCAGAGTTATCCTTCCTCTCTACATTCACCTTTTGAAAGTGAATTAATCCTTTCTAAAATTGCTTTCTCCTACAGGCCAAATAAAACAAGCAGAAAAGTTGCTAGACGTGTTTTCTTGAAAATTTTAAACTAAACGGAAAAAGACATCTTTCAGTTTTCTCAGTTAGAAAGTTGACACTTAAGTTTGGAACAGGCTCATTCATATGAATAAAACATATACTTTTTATTTCTGTCTTGTTCCTATTTGGAAACAAAAGCCTCTGCGCTGCAATAGTCACATAATCAAGAACAGGCAGGCATTAAGAGGAGGTCTATCCAGAAATATTCCCAGTCAAGGTTAAATTTATTAATCTAGTGGGAAGAGAATGTTTAATATGACAGAAAGTTAGGAGATTACATTTTTATTCATTAATAAAAGTCAGTTGTTTATGTGGATATGAATGTTTACACATATTTTGTCTGGAAAATAACACTTAAGTTATATTTCTATGAGGAAATTCACCCTTCAAATTTTAGGAAAATGCCTGTAGACCAGATAATCTATTCCTAAGATACAGAATGTCAGGAGAGAGTTAATAAGTTTTAAGGAAAAAGAAGAGAAATTAAGAACTGGCCTGTTATCTGATTTGAGAATTATTTTTTCCCCTCCAGTATCACCCTACTTCACTTTCTTTTTAATTCCTTCAGTCTCTTAACTTATTTTCTGGCAGTAGGCCCTCAGTTAATATGACTATAAGCAATGCTTTAGGCAGTTAAAAAAATTCTGGGTACATGAAAGGAGATGCAGCAAAGTCAGCAAACTGTATCTATAGGGGATATATTTCAAGCTCCCAAAATTGCTCATAATATATCTATGCTCACACCACTCCCTGAATAGTTCGTTCAGTTTACTCCTATACTTCTATACTCCTCTAGCCCAGGTAGTCATGGGGTCCTGAGTTAAAATTCTCATTAACTGCAGTTTTAATGGAATTTCCCTTTCTTTCCCCATTTGAAAAAGTAGACATTTTGAAAAGTACATTCCAATTTTAGACTGACCATGCCATAAGTTGCTTGGTGTTTAAATCACTGTCAATCATAACTGCAGTTAAGGCTCGTTACTGAAGTGGAACATGGTCAATTTTTCTCCTCTAATTGAATAACAAAAAATTCAAGATCACTTGTGTTTCAGGGACCTTAGGCTGTGTTTTAACACACATCAAAATCCCTATGGCCATTCTACAGCTCCCTGAGTGACCAAAAACTGCTTTGCAGAGTATACTCCACCATCTCATAGGAAAAAGACATGCATTTTCTTCTTAGATATACAAAGTCCCTTTCACTCTGCTTACAGGTTTTATGCTGGCATCCAGTTTACTGAACAATCCAGATCCTGGTATGTTTTTCCCCTTCATCAGTTTTCTCACAGTTTTCCAGTCACTTACAAATGTAATCATCAGTAATATTATATATTCTCATTGATGGGAATATGAACTAATGTCAGGGCAGGAACTAAAACCTGAAACTCTGTTAGGAATTTACATGGTCAGCCATTATTGTCTCTTCCTTATCTATTTCAGGTTCAAACAGACAGTTTAAGATCCACTTAATGCATTTAGTATTTTGTCTAATTGTTACAATTGCAATCAACATCCCTGTGGTTGCAAGTTAAATGTGCTCTAGAAGTCAATCACACTTGTAATCTCATTAAAAGGAAGAAAAACAAGTTCATTTGACAGCATTTATTTTCTGTAAACACATATCAATTAGTATTAATTATATTATCCTCCTTTAATTTTTTTCATTAATTGACTCTTCAGTCAGATAATTCATTAGTGGGTACAGAACTGGTGTCAGACTGTTAATCATCTAATTATGTGGATTTTTCTGTTCATATTAAAAATTTTAGCAACGAATTTGCTTCTATGCTTCACCAAGTTATAAAAAAAGACATATTTATTAACCAGACAGCTGATAGCTTCTCTGAAAACTCCTCAATTTGTCATACTCTAAGATACTGAAAAACAACATTAGAGTTATTTCTTTGTTGTTATTCATAGTGCTTGTTATTTGCTGATCTGATACAGGTCTTACATTGGACATACTTGTACAACCTTTATCCACTTACTCAAGTGGCAAAATCTGAACATGCTTTTAAATTAAAATCTAACAAACAGGGGATTTTTTTGTCCTTGAAGTTTTGTGAAACTGAAAGTCAGATAAAGATAGTGGCTTTCTGTGATTTCAAATGGAGCACTGAAAATAAACAGATGACAGAAAAATAGGCTCACCCAGAAAATGCTATGAAACTTGTCCTCTCCTTATGTCACCAGGTGCCCTCAACATGGGTAAGAAATCAGAACATCTACTCATCTTACACATTTTCTGCAAAACAAAAAACCTAAACATGGGAAAAAAAAACACCTCAAGAAAACTCCCTGTGGATGATGCCTACGCATCTAAAATTTACGAGTGATAGAAACTGGAATTTTTAGATCAGTGATTGCATATGGGTTTATATGAAACAGGATTCTCCTTAGAAGCAGGTTGAATGCTGCTCATCTGTTTAGTGCTACACTGTGATTACATGGTAGGATTTCTAATGGGGCAGGAGATTTTTGGGATCATTCACTTGAGTTTTTAGGGTCTGGAAGAATATCCATGCTTAAGAACTGGGTCATATGTGTGGCCCAAAGGGTTCATAGAAGCACAGAATAGCTGGAGGCTGAAAAGGGCATCTCAAGCTAATTTAGTCCTCTTATCCTACTCACAGAAGATTAAAGAATTAATCTGAAACTTTGGAGATACAGATTTGATTGCTGGTATTTTATGTGATTGTGGGAAAGACAGTTTTGAGATCCTATGTCTTGATTTAGTCTGGTCACCTAAATCTGCCCCTCAAAGCATGGTAGTTTTGAGCATGCTGTTCAGGGTCATGTCCTGTCAGCCTCCAAGTATCTTCAAGGATGGAGATCCCACAACAACTCTCACCTACCTAGTCTGGAGGTCAAAGAAACTAACAGTGAAAAAAGATATTCTTATGTAATTGACAGTTACTGAGAAGCTGTGAGAGACCTTGATCCTTCTGGAGAAGCAGTGGAAGCCATGCAGGGTAGACAAGACTGTCTAAAATGTCACCTGATGTCCATATGTAGGGGACTAAATCGTGCTTCCAGTGTGTCTGTTCTTATAAAATGACAGCAAACTGTGTCTTCCCTGTCATTGTATGGGTTTGCCCAGTATGTCAGATCTTGAATGAGCAGAACTCTGACCCATGCTGTAGTGTAATCCTAGTAATACTTTCTCCAAAAAAGCATGTTGAGCTGCATTCATGTATCATTAATGTTTTTTCTTAAAAAGAAACAACAAAAATCTTTGTCCAGAGCAAAGGCAACTTCCATTCTGACTTGAAACTCCTAAAGATTTCATGTATTTTCTTCAGGAAGGTGAACCCAAAGAGCAGTTACAAGACTGGATGTTTTGTCAATTTGTCTTTTGGTATCTACCTAGAAACTAATACTATCTACATTTTCCAGCAAAATATAGGTGGATACTCAGCCTCTCTAATATAAGTGAGGGTTCTGTTTTTGAATATGTGGAAAATTATTACCATACACACATCATCAATTCTGCTAATTCTCAGAGTTCAGAGCATTCACCATTTTACAGATTTGTTCCTCCTTTTGCTTGATCACTCACCTGGAATGCAAATTTGCCCAAGATCTCTATATGCACTTTGCATTTAAAGTCTGAAAGAGATAATTTTATTTTTTCCTGTTACTTTTTTCTTTTTCATGTCCTTCTACATTGCAGTGTTTACAAATTAGAGGCTACTTGTGCCTGTTGACATATGTTTTGGTAATGCACTCCTGCAAATCTCAGCAGGTTTGTCTTCTTTTTGTTTTAATGGAGTGTGTGGAAAATTTACACACCAAAGTGAAAAGAGATGGGAGAGGCAACCTCTCATGTGACTGTATTTAAAATACTGATGAATTTGCCACAGTTGTGTTTTCCCTGACTTTGGAGAAGAGCACATACAGAAAACTGATCAGAGGAATTCACTGTAGCACTTGGGAAATTCTATTTCCCAGAAGATTAGAAGGGTAATATTAATTAGTGGGAGTTCATTTGTTAGGAAACAGAGTTAAGGTCTGTATAACCAAGTTTAAACATGTGGAACCTGCCTCCTAAACCTTTTTTTTTTAACTGAAATCCTTCTGAAGTTTCTGACATTGCAACTTTGCTCTTGGTGTGTCATTGTTCCAAATTTCTCATAAAGTTATTTCTGCAGACACTGAAACAATACAAAATTAGGAGTCCCCCAAAAGTTTTGAAACATTGTATCTAGGAAATTGCCTAAAAATCCCTTTAATATCTAAGCTAGAGTTGCTTCAACCCATACCTGAAAGAAGACCCTATTTACACCTAAAGCCTTACTGCTTTGACTCCCATTGTTTCTACCTGGGAAGAATCACATCTTGTGCCACAACACTGGGATCAAAATCTGGAGTGGGAGCATTATCAGTTAACCCTTGGCTGAAGCAGGGCTTTGATTTGACTACTATAAGCTTGCGGGGAGAAGACTAAAGAATAAGTTTGAGACCGTGGAAATACAAATGTGATTGGCATAATTGTCATAGCCTCTCTATTTAATTGTGGGCAAGGCACTTCTGAAGGCATGTGTCTTGATTTAGTCTGGTCATCAAATATTAAGTATATGAAGTTACTTTTTTAGGTTGTGGCCATTGTCCATGGATAGGGTCTATGATTCCTGCAACTGTGGTCAACAGAGGGAGAGTAGTGTAAATCATTTCATATAACTTTGGTTCCTGATTTAGGACAGTATAAATTGCCTTGTATTTGATCTTTCTCTTGATACTCCAAGAATGAAATCTGATTAACAGGTTCTGGCTAAAATATGTATTTAATATGGGATGAATTCCACCATTAATCTCCACATGACCATATCTTCTCACTGTATTATGGGAATAATACTTTTACTGTTCCTCGGCTTTGAGTATCTTACGTATCAAGTGGAAGTTCTGGGTCCTGTAATGACTCCAAGCCAGGCTTGTTGTCCTTATTTATCCAGAGATGGAAATTATTTTCAGGCAAACAAATCAGGGTTAAATCAACATAGATTTTATTGCCGTGAAATGTTTGATCAAATGTGGTCATTATCTTTGTAGACTCATGTAAAACAAGTAGCTTGTATAGGAAATAGAAATATAAAAGATTATGTTTTGCACCACTAAATTACAAATTAAGTTAAATTAATTGGAAGGAAAGTAATCCCCCAAAACAAACTAAAACCCCAAACCAATAAATAGGACATTGTTTGTGACCAAGTGTGCACTCACGTTTAAATACAATCACAACAGCTGCTGTACAGTACAAAATAAAGAAAAGTAAAGAATACCAATAAAAAAAGATCAGACCTCTCCAAATGACCTTCACCTGGCAAAGGAAAATGACTTTATCTTCCTCCCCTATTCCCTACACAGCTGCACTTGAAGTCTTGTTGAACCTGTAATGAAGGCAGAGGATATTTTCATAAATACAGTTCCTATGTAATAACATTTACTAATTCTTCCTTGTGTTGCAGGCTTGGGTCTTCTATTAATGCTGTTTCTTCTTGTTCTTAAAAATGAAGACTTAGAGAAGCAGAACTATGTTTCCAATGGATAAGTGAAAGTCAAATGACCCTGTAGTTCAGCAGCAGCCCTTTTGGGTATCTAAGAAGTCTCAGACCAAAACTGCTTATTGGTGTTAAGCAATCAAACAAAACCCAGCAATTCGAGAAACTGGCTCTCAGGAAGATAAAGCAGACCTTCCTGAGCCCTGCTGCAAAATTCTGAGCTGCAGCTTGCCACCGAGTCACATTCAAAGGAAGAGATGAGCTGGGAAAATATTTACACAGAAGTCCAGAATTTGGAAGGACTATACATTGTGCCTGCATTGTAGCAGAATTTTTCATTTGTTTTTAGGAAAAGTTAAAAAGAAGCTTCAACTAGCAGATTCCTTGTTGTTTTGTGGAGCTGAAGTCTGCTCCCAAAGAATGTTGTAGTCTATCTTTTAAAAAAGAAGTAAATCAACAGTCCAAATTCACATCTTTTTCTAGTTCTCCAAGGCAGAAGAATGACACCTAGAAGGAGTTAAAGATGGCAGCATGAAGGACAAAATCCTTGACAGTCTTCAGTTGTAGGTGGCAGGGTTGTCACTGCTTGTCACTGGTTCATTCCCCTTTGCAAGCCATACCAATACTGTCACAGGTCTCATCATCTGCGTAAATCTCTCCCTTCACTCTACATCTCTGTCATGTAGTGATACTAGTGTATGAATGGGTGAGCAGAGATCCCAATCCTAGGACAGAGGCAGGTAGTGAGTATGTTGCTCCTAGCTCAGCCAGAGACTTACCTTCTAAGCCTAGTCAACACCTTGCTTTAGAAAGAAAGGCATTGAGTTAGACAGTGTGTTTATTTCATGAGCAAATAAATCCAAGTACAAACAGCTGGTCTTTGTGAATTAAATGTGTCAGGGCTTAATGTAAGAATTAAGTTTAGAGACCTACTTAAAGAGTTCTGAGATAAGTGGAGGGAAAAGTGTAATGGATAGAAAGCTGAGCAACAGGCTCAGTATAACTGGGTCCAAATATTCACACAGAATTTGAAATACAAATCTATTTTTGGGTTTCAAATATCATAGTGAATTGTCCATGCGAGTCCATATTGCTTTGTCTATATAAGTCTGGAGGATATTTCTGTACTCCTTCAAATTTTCTGATCCAAATGGAATAAGGATCTCTCAAAGGGAGAACTTGCTTTCCAGATTATATTCATTTCAAAGTCAAAAATGTACAAATATACTTGAATTTGCTACCAGTGTGCACCCACTGACTTCAAACCAGGCCCATCCTTCAGGATATTTTAATTACTGGACATTCTTGGAGACGGCAAGATTTCCATAGAGGTAAGAACCAATAATAATAATAAAAAAAGGACAACATGGGAACATTGTACTAGTATAAGGGGATTAGAACTTTTAACAGGAACATCAGTGACTTCATTGTTTAAAACCACATTGAAAGTTCCAACTTAAAATAAAATCAGGTATCTTTGACACTATACTGCTCTGACAAATAGTTTGGCAGAAAATTCAGTAGTAAGTATTTTATCTTCCAATAAATTTATCAAGTACAGTCAAAAATTGATCAGAGAACCTGTGAATTGATCAGAGAACCTGTGAATAACAACAGAACTCACAACTACTATTTAAAAACAATTCTGCTTTTAAAAAGTGCTAAGATACTAACGGGAAAAAAAACCCAACCAAACAAGAAACCCAAAAAGATGGGAATATAAATGCAGGTGGTCTCTTAATGGGAAGAATATATGGCAGTTTAGCAAGTTGAGTCAGATTTGTATTGAACCTTACCAAAAAATCTTTTAGGATCATTAAGACTGAAAATTTTGAGGCATCAAATTTATTAAGGCTCAGATTTATTAATATTAATGAATCAGATGGTAACCCAAGCAAAAAAGAAATCATTGCCCACAGAGTAGAGGCTCACTGTGGTTATATGGTAACAAAAGATTAAGTCTTTATAAAAACAAAAGACAAGTCTTTAAAGAACTTATTGTTGGAACCTTGGACTATATCATAAACAGATAAATATTTCAAATAATGCCATATACACATACTTTCCAGTATCAGATATTTGAATTTGATTATAATAAAATTCTGCTTTGTCAACAGTTTTGAAGGATAATTTCCACAATCATTCTTCCTTTTCCAGAAGATTACTGTTCTAGTGAAGAAACTGGAGATGCTTTTTTAAACCTTATTTCTTCACTTTTTTCCCTCTATCAAAATCTGACTTAAATTGTGGTAAAGGGCCACAATTAAAATTGCTTTACAGTACATTTGCACATGGCAAATCTGGGTATCTGACACAGTCGAACTTCTAATTTCACCCTCCTCTTGTCTCCCTCAGTCTGGGCAATAGAAAAAAGCAATATGAATCTCCTTTTAACGTTTATCATGGTTAGCTACTCTTACTCAAGTATTTTAACAGTTTCATGATGTTTCTGCTGAAGGCGACTCTGAGGATCACAACTCTGGTTTTAGCACTTCTCCAGAGGCACTGGAGTGAAAAATTCATTCAGTAAAGTCTAAGTTCTGTTAGGCACTTAACTGATCTTAGTGTGTTAAAGAGGTGGAGCCTCCTCAATGCACAGAAGGTGTCTAGATAGCATTAAAGTTGGTATCTAAGTTATAAACCTACCATAAGCAAGCACAAAACTGGATAAAATAATAAGATTTCTCTCTTTTTATTGGTAGATTTCTGTATGCAAGTGAATAGGAACTCAATAACTCCCAGCATGTTTTCTCACCATGATGGCAATGTCCTTGCTGATGTGAGGAGGAACAACATCATGCTATAAGCACTCAGCTTTCTTACAGACATTTGAAGGCACAGCTGACCATGTTAATTCAGTTTGGCTCCCTACATCAGGGCTATAAAGCCCTTGAATATTTGTGTCCCTAGGTACAGCCTAAATCTGGTAATTCAAAATGTAATGTATATTAGCTAGTTCTAGAAAGCTGTAATGCAGACACTCATATGTGAGTTTTTACCCTCATCTTCCTATATATATAGTTGAGAAAAACACACACACTTTCAGGTATGATTTATCATTACTTTGAGGTGAGATAAACTGGATAGTCTAAGTTCCTTTTTTCCTTCACTGATTATAAGGGCAAGGAGAGTGACAAATCCAGCTGTAGCTATGTACAATGCAAAATTAATCTTCACATGACATATCATCAGTAGAGAATGACAGACATGTCCATATGATCCCTTTTATCTACCCTAGACTCTTGATGTGCAGGTGAAGTGGCCACCCATAGCTACCTAGTGCCACCTTCTGGGGTCCTCCAGCTCCTCCTCCATGTCAGCCCAGTTCTCCTGTAGGTATCAGTCAAAACTCTGTGGCTGTCTTAGATACCCTAAACCATTTGAAATGGCTCTAAACACTTACACATGGAAAACTATACTATTTTCTATTATAGAAAGAGATAAATTGTCCCTTGGAAGAAAAGATCTGGCTCTGCTGATATTAAAAGTTTAGGTGACAAGCACAAGGGCACCCTGTAATACCAAATCTTCCTAACTCTCTCAATACAGTGATGAAACAAAAGGAATGGAATAAAAGTTTTGTTGAAGAAGTTACAATGAGTTTGGAAAAAAAGTCTTAACACAAGGAGATTTGAGCTTCAAACCACATGTCCAGAATTTTCTGTGCGAGGATGTGGGGTGTGCAGTAAAGAAATATTTCCAAAGTACATTAGCAAAGTTGTTACCACTTAGGTGCTGTGGACCAAGCCAATCTCTCTTATTTGTCCTTTTGGTTTTGTTGTATTTTCTTTTCAGTGAGTGGATTCTGCTAGACCTCTGTACCTCATCTGGATTTCAAAAGACAATAAAGCTGCAGAAACAAGCTGTTGAAGAGAAGAAAGCATCATAAAGTCAAGGCAATGCAAGTGATGACTCCAATTGCTCGCATTGATCCTGTTGAACAAAGACCCAGGTATGGCAGACTGCAGTATTGGGGGACCAGGGGCTGAGAAGATTCAGGACAGAAGCCCATACTGCCATTTAATCTGAAGTTCACTGACAGATCAGGGCTCCCATTGAAACAATCAAACTCTTTTTCATTTTAGCCTGCCATGCTCTTTTCATAAGTGACACCATAGCTGCTTCCTGAATGGCCAGGACAGGCTCCCAACAGGTTCTGACCTCATTCCAGTGCAGCTTTATCGTACATTCCCATGGGGGGACAAGCAGCTCCCAAAACCAAATAGTTCATTTGTCCCACGACCCAAGAATTCCTCTTTTGCCAGGTTTCTGTCTTGTTTTTCCAACAGTGAGTTGATCAGGCTTTTCCAATGGGTCAGGGAAGCCCTTCTCTCAATCTATCCAGCACACAAGCAAAGCAGGGATGCTAGAACTGTGTGTCCCACAACCAGTGCGCTGGCCCTAACTCTGCTGATGGAGAAGAAAGTGCTTCAAATTTCATGTGCCACCTCAACCAAGTCCAGAAGTGCTTATAAAAAACAGTGTTAGTGTATCATTCAGAACAATGAAATACTACGTGCACAAAAAAGTAGTTTAGAGCAACAGAAATTTTAAAAAAGTGACAATTTCATCACACAATTGCTGTACACTGCTTTTCTTAGGGTGGAATACTTTCCTCTCTCATGCTCTTTCTTTCTCTCTGTTTTAATCATTCTCTTTTTTTATTACCTTTTTTTGATTTTTTTCTTCTTTTTTTTTCCTTTTCCCCCCTTTTTTTTTGGATTTGGTCCACTGGAGATTGAATCACCCTCAATGATATATATATTTAAAAAAAATATCAGCAGCAAGACTCTCTTGAAATAGATTCTGTTTGATGTAGCTAGTCTGTCTTTTCTGTTTTGCCCTCTTTCACAGCAGCCTCTGAAGTTTTCCGCAAGGGGGCTTTCTCTGAGTTGGCATGTCCTTGGCCAGATTCCGCTGCTCCTCCGTTTTTGTGCGATGTGTGCTTTTCCAAGTAGTTCAGCATTTCACTGAGAACAGTTTGGAAAGTGCTTAGGGCAGCACATATTGCAGGAGTTCCAAAACCATGAGTGATCAAACTATAAATTGGAAGGAGACAGAAAAAGAAACACACACATGTGCATAAATATAAATGTGCTCACATAATTCGAAGAGTTTATAGTAGACTCATTTTGCTACAGTGAAATTCAAGATTTGTTCCCTAAACTATTTATTACCCATGGGAGAAACAGGAAAGAAAAAATAGAGCGAAAGAGCAGACTACACACATCTTCAAAGGTTGGTTTTGGAAGTCATCTCAGCTCTGAAACACTGTGGGACAGATCTTTGGCTGATGCAGACTGACAAAGATTTATTGACTTCAGAGAGACCAAGAGAGGATCCATGCCCTAGGCTTTCCAGTATTGCTACATTTCCAGTCCCAGCGGATTTGGCTTCCTCTTTCTCAGGTAAATGAAACCCTTCCTGTGTGGTTTATTTACAACTGCCTGTTGGGAATAGAGCCGGGTCAAAGCCAAAGCCCAAGCAACACCCAGGAAATGTTTCACATAGGATTAGTTTAGTCAGGCAAAATTCATGTATCATCCTAAGCAATTAATAGTAAAAAGCAATATAGGAACCCTGTTTGCAAAGAAAGCTGGTATCCTAGGGAAGACACAAAACTTAGGGGAGTCCAACTCAAAATGAGAGCTCAAGTTTGGAAATATCTTTCTGTTCCAAATTGGGAATGACCAGACTTTTACAAAAGGTCTCTAAAATAATTTTATTTTAGAATGTTTATCCATTAGACTTAAGGCATTTTTCAAAGTTGGAATCAAAGTTTATCTCCAGCTAGTAATGAGATGAAAATGATAATTAAATATTTACAAAGAGCATTCTGTAGACATCAATTAATAATACTACATGCTTGGACTTCTAGGAATATCTGG
Organism: Turnix velox; assembly: GCA_013400935.1. NCBI lineage: Eukaryota > Metazoa > Chordata > Aves > Charadriiformes > Turnicidae > Turnix > Turnix velox. Next base: position 28,776 of record VZTY01004642.1, read on the forward strand.
ATTATTCTAATTTATCATTAAGAGAAAGTAAGCCTGTCTTATGTTTTGTTTTTTTAAGAAATACCTGCCATATAAGGGAAATAAAAATAATTATAATCTTCATCATTATCATTATATTTTTAAGTAGTAAAAACAAAATCAGCAGTAGCATCTAGATAAGACCAAGTCCTTTCAGGATCTAGGTGATTTCAAGATTTTGTGTTGCATTTTATCATAATTCATAGCCTTCAGAAGTCCAGATAAATGAGCATATGAAGCTGCTTACAATACTGGAAAGCAAGGAAAATTAAATTCAAATTTATTATTATTGGTTATAGTATCTCATGCTTTTTACACTGCTTGTGTGATCTTCTGGGTCCTGATACAGGGAACTGACTATATTGAGACTAATATTTATGATCTCATATGCAAAAACCCTAGTTTATTTTAAACTTTAGCAATTGTCTGCAGTCCTTTATTTCTGAACAAAGGATTGGCCAGAAAAGAAATCTTTATGTCCTGCTCTCTTTGGAAGAGGAATAGTCCTGTGTTCATGAGATAGCTCAATGCTCCCTGAAGAGTAAAGTAGAAATACTACATTGAAAACTTAGAGGTTATAACAGAAATGATCTGTAGGGCTAAGAATGAGGACAGAAATCTTCAATGCTCTCAAATGCTGTAGATTACAGAAATTACTAAAACCAGGACAAAATCTGATGTAAGTATCAACTTGTAGGTGTGTACATCACCAGTGCCTAAACTCCCACTTAATCAATCAAAGGGGACTTAATGTAGTTTGCTACATTTAAGAGTCTACAGTGATTTTAGGTGTCCTTATTGCATCTGAGACCTCTGCACAGAACTGCTCAATATGACAGGGTTTACAGGAAAATAGAACTCTATTAAAGGCAGCAGTGGACTAATGGCATATCTCAACATCTAAAAAGATGCTGCTTGATAATATTTATTCAGCTGCATCTGGTGCTATATCTTCATTGATTACAGGGGAAGTTTAGACATCCAAGTCCCATAAAAACATCTAGATACTGGTATTTAGTTCTGAGCAGAATCTTAAACTAATTTTCTAACTAGTTTTCATAGGAAAAATATTTTATGAGGTGAGTTAGGGATCTGTCTCCTTTACATTTTAACCTGATTTTGCATTTTAATTTGACATGACAAAGATTAATGGCAAAACATTCAAATATGTTTCCTAAAGTCATGTTTGGTTGCCTGAAGTTGTTAATTTTTGGTGTGCTCCACACCTATGAAACAAATTGCTTTCATTGTAAGACTTTCCTTTGGGTTTAAAAGCCTAAAAATAAACATAGCGGTCTCATAACAGACTCCTCTGAGTATTCTCTGCTTTGTAGTGCATCTCATTGTGACTCCTACAAACCAGTAACCTTATTGTTCTGAAAGGGAAAGTTAAAAATCTCTGATTCTGGTGCTATGTATTGAAAGCAGCAGGAAGGAGGCAATGAATATTAGGCCAATATATTCTACAAATCCTTATGCTTAAGGACATCTAGATCCATCTGCAATTCTGCCCAGTGCTATGATGCAATTATGTCTGCTCATATTTTAATGATGGCCTTTCTTAAAAGTGGAAAGATCCAAATGTGCCTGAAGGCTTGGACTCTTGTTTGACAACAGCCTCAAGGACTCGTCCATACCCCAGGCTGGTGAAACTCTGACATGTGGCAAAAAAAAGCAGATTCCCTCTCAGTAGGTGGGGAAGGCCATCTGCAGTGGATGCTTACAGCCTCATTTAAAAGAAATAAATACCTTAAAACGACAATAATGAAGAAAAGCAAGGTTGAACCTATTAATTGGACTTTCCTGGAACTCTGAAAGTGGAAACCACTGTTGCCCCTCCGAGCTAGCTAAATCTAAAACCAGAGAGATCATGGAAATCATGGGACTCTAGAGGGCACCAGAGGTGTTTCACCACAAAATTCATTGCACACCAGGCTTCTTCCAGTTTGTGCTGACAAAGAGAAGGCTGCTACTGCTAATCAAGATGACTGAAATTATGTCTGCAGCTGTTCTTCCTCCTGACAAGCAAAGAAGTGTAAAAAGGAGAAGACAACATAATATATATGAGGGTGGTGAGCACATCTGAAAAGGCAACCCAGCAGTAAGGCTTGGGCTTGGTTCTTCATTACAATTTTAAAAACAGACTGAGCTTCAGAAACCCCTTTTTTTTCCCTCTTTTTACCCTTCAGAAAGAGGGGTGTTACTTCACTGCTTCCAAAATCTAAGCCTCTGATTTCTTGCCTGTCACTTTTTGTGTCACCTTGTCAGTGTGATGCCAGGCACCCGCAAGTGGCTGACACCTCCAGTCTCAGAGACTAGCTAAGCAACAAAACTCCTGTTTCAAACCCTATAATAGGAAGGGTATTTCATATCAGCTGGATGGTGGGGAGGTAAAATGCAGAATGATTTTTGAGGATGTTGACTGCTTTCATCACCTGGCTTTAGTATTCTGAGCCTATAACTTTTGTCTACTTTTTATCAGGTGTCTGTACTTAAAGGAGTGTCACTTGCAAGAATGTAAGTTTCCTTTTTCTGTGTTACTATCTTTGGCTTTTTTACATAATGTAGATCTGGATGGGATTTTCTGTCTTAATGAAAGTAATCTTGAAGTGAAAGGATCAAATCCAGCTTCTGTAATTGTTGGCTACTTGTGTATTCTTATGTGATGGATAACATCAGCAGGATATCTGAACTTTCCAAACACTACAGGTTCTTACAGACACAAGGATTTCAGAAGTAGAAGGTATTCTTACAACAAATTTTACAAGTGAAGAAAGTGAGGCTAAGATACTACCTAATGACAGCAGAGTTTAGATGTGTAAGCTAAGAAAAAAAGATCTCTGGAGTATAATCTCAGCAACTGTTCTCTTTTTAAACTTTTTTTCATCATGTTTTTAGAATGGGGATAATTTTTTGGTGGGTTTTCCAGTAACTCTGGTTTTCTTGACATTTTGGTGAGCTGAAAAAGGCTTCTGCCAAATACTTAAGAAATTCAAAACTGCTCTGATACAAAAGCAGATTATGAAGGCAAGGATATGAGGACTCATGACAGTGTAACTTTCATGTTCCTGGCTGAGTCTTTGGAAAGCTCAGATGCAAGAGAAGAATGGAAGTGTATCTCTCCATTCAACAGGAGAAAGAGAGGTTCTAAAATTAAGAAAAATATACTAATTTGATGTTTTGGATATTTGGTCCATTTGGAAGAAGGTTCTACTTTTTGATCCTCAGACTGAAGTGTGCTTTGATAATTTGTCAACAGAATTAAGTGTGAAATGATTAAAGCAGAATCATGGATCCGAAACTCTATCGTTGGTTTAATGCAGAAGTCATTATGTTCAGTGCTGCTAAGGTAGAGGCAGAATCATAGATATGTGGGTTAGTCAAGTCTTTACCATCTCCCACCACAACTACCTGCACCACATGGTTTGTGTCTCAGGCAGTCCTGTCTTCTTCTGGTGTAGGTCATGATTGCTTTGCTTCACCATTTTCTAAAATGAATTTTTACTCATTCTCTCAAGTGAATTATTCTTTAGTCCTTACATGTTTTGTTTGTATATGTCTCTTTGCTTTCTTTAAATTTTCCAACCCCCTTCTTCCTTTCCATCACCTAGAGTAATTGAGAGTTGTCACTTAGTTTCACTGCCTGTAAAACCTCTACCTGATCTGAATCCCAAATCAACCATTTCCTGAAAAAAATAGAGATAAAATCCTAGCTTTACTGCCTTTGGTAGGATTTGAAAATGGTTTGAAAATTAAATTTGGAAATTAAAATCCCACCTTCTCCCCTTTGCATACACAGATACTTGTACGTGTATGTGGTGTTCTGGGGAGAAGAATCTCTAAATTATAAATAATAGAAGACATTTAAAAATAAACTAAATATTTTCTCCCCCATCTTACTTTTCCCGAAGTTCATTCTTTTTTCAAAGAGTGAGTGAAATAGGCTCTCGTAATTAAGGCACTAGAAACTTTGGGGTACTTTTCAAGTAGTGATATTCTGGTTTTGTTTTCTCTTGTGGTGGACTCATAATTGCATTAATACAGATTAGCCTTTAGAGGATAACAAAGAGACACCCATGTACCCACTCAAGAAAGTCTTAGTACTTAGTGGTGGAACTGTCTTCTTCTGGAATTTTCTTGTTTGCCCTGTTGCTTAGTGATGATTCTGTCTCCTGAAAATGGAGACAGGGTAGCTCAAGGAGTGTCTTTCAGGCCATATACAATTCATAGGATTATTTTGCTTGCTCCTCTGCATTTGTTATAAAAGTAGCAACAAATAGATGAAGAACAGCTTGGATAGCCCTAAAAAATATTTTAGAATCATAGAATAGGTTGAAAGGGACATTTAAGTTCATCAGATCTTGAACCCATACTTATATATGCACTTGGAAATTAGCTGCACCAGCTCATGAGGTCAATATGACCTAGCACTAACAAGACTGGGCTTCTCTCTCCTAGTATGTTATTTATAGCACAGATAAGGCACCTAGCTGGGATGGTGCTTCCCTGAATTCTCACACTACATATATATCATACATATTAGCAATATACGTGTGTCACTGTGCCCAGAAATAATCTGTGACAAGATACATGGGAATTTGCTGAAAAGCAGCATAGGTAGCCAGCCAATACCTGCCTCTGCCCTGGCACTACTTTCATTTACTGATTTCAATATAACTTCTCTGCAGGAAGATACTTAAAGAATGCACTGAAAAGGGAGAAATTGTTCATACATAGTACTACACTGGTTGAAGCAGGGCACAAAACCTGCTGCTACCGATGTGCATGTCTGCTGAATTGCCTATTCATGGACAAATAATACTGGGAAATCATTCTTCCTGCAACACTGACTTGTCTATATTCAGGTCAAGTGGCCACCTCTGAGAGCAGCTGCACAAAAATGGTTGTATCAGGGGTGTAGAAGTGTCTCTGTTTTTTGCTTATCTGGGAAAGTTGTGCAAAACTCAGCAGTTTTCAGGCTCACTGGCAGATGCTTTGAAGATTTCCCTTGTTTTAGGCTTTGTATGAACTTTGGAGTTTGAGCAAGCCCAGCAATTCTGATCCCTTCATGAGAACTATCCAGCACTTCAGGTTGGACATATATTTACAGATCTTGATGTATTTACACTTAGTGAAAAAAAGCCAAAACTTCAGAGAGAAAGGTGAGCTTGGAGATTCAAAACTGAGGAAATGAGAAATGCTGCTTCGATCTGACTTGTGGCAGACTGTGTACCCTGGTCTTAATTATTAAAGCTGAGCAAGTAGCATTCTGGGCAAGTGGAACACATAACTCTACACTTACCAGCTGTAAGGCATTTTTTTTCCTAAATAGAACTACCTCTTACACCAAGGCAATGGAGGTTGGATTTCACTGTAGGTATTAAGTATTATAACAGTTCAAAAAGTCTTTCATTATCTTAGAATTTATTTAAATAATAGAGATTTGTATGAGTCCTCTGAATTTTCCTGGTCATAAAAATTTCTTTGACTTTCTGACATCATATTGCCTATCTTTCTGAAAATACCAGCCTTTCATCTTGTAGTTTCTTTGCTGCCTTAGTTATGATTTACAGGGCATACTTTTTGAACCTTAAATTTTGAACATTAAATTTATATGAGATTTCTCATGATCCCAAATCAGTCTGTATTGGATAACTGTTGAAAACCACATTATTTCTATGGTAAGAACATTCATAAAGCCTTGTCAGATATTCCAGCAAAAAACTAAGGCTTGTCCTTGCCAAATGTAATATTTTGGCTTTGTTCCAATCTAGAGATATCTGCAGCACAAAGATGGAGAATTTATTGTGAGAAAGCCCACAGTTCTGGAATAAAAAATGAAGCTGAAACCTGTATTGAGAACTTCACTACAAATGCTCCTGGAAAACAGTAAGTTGCATTCTTGTATCTTCTCTGACATCTGAGACAAAATAAAGTGCCTTCTATGATATTTAATCAAGTAGTGGTTCAGATGATCCATTTGTGAAGGCTGACAGGTTTTGGGTATGGGGATAAGGGGTTTTTTTGCCTACAACAGATTTTCAACTTACAGTATAAGTGTCTAGTGTGTACTGGTTGGCTAAGCTCCCATGGAGCTGGAGATCTAGACCAGACTACTCAGTCAATGGAGTTTAGAGAGGAATTCAAGTCAAAATAATATAGACATCTATGTTATGCCTGTTTAACTGTAATATGGATTTCATGGGCTGTACAGAGGAGATCCCTAGAGACTATAGCATAAGATATACAACTATAGCATAAGATATACAACTGGTTGAAATGGGATGCCTACATGTAGATGAGTAGAGTCTGGGTCAGAAGCCAGATCTGTCCTCAATTTCTCTACAACAGACAAAAAAAAAGAATGTGTGCCCAGTTCAGCCTCTGGGTCTGGCAGTACTCCTCATTCCCCAAACATTGAGATCAGACAGCATTGTCTGATTAAAGCTCAGGGAAGCTTCTGTGTGTAGGATCAAGACCTAGGCTCTTCTAGGTGTCCATCTATCGGTGCAACAGTTACTGCCTACAGCAGGAATGAAAGAAAGCACTGAATGAACTAGGAGCTGCCTACAGAAGCTTTGTGCTCCAGCCTACTGAAGTGAAGTTGAGAAAGAAGGGTGAGAGCTGTACTGGTTGACAGCTTTTTTTGCCGAAGCCTTCAGCATTTTATCCTGACTGTTATTTCTTCTTTTAACACAGGAAACCTTGGAGATTTTCTACCTTGTATCACATTTACTTTGTGTGTATTCATTGGGGAATTACCTATTTTTCCCCAAGCCTAAGGAGCCCATTAAAATCCCCCTTGAATATTCTTTATAAATAACTGTGTCTTCCTTGATGTGCATATGTAGCTAGGCATATTGAAGTGTGTACATAGAGAATGTATATACAGATGCAGGTGGTATGTGTATGCATGTGCATATCACTAAATTAGAATGGAAATGGGATGGTCTACATGTGTTTGCATGTTACTAGGATGCACACAGTCATGTGTAAGCATAAACAAAAATATGTGCATGTGGGGACTAGGCATTATCCTTGTCTATCCCTGGTCTGAACAGATAGATGGAAGAGACTGAATGGTGGGTAGATTTTGAATTCCATTCAAAGTCTGAGAGGCTAAACATCACACTACTGTCTCACTGGTGGGATTTTTATGCTCTATCAGAATCTTAATAAATAGAAGGTGTTGTGATTATGGGGCACAAAAGTCTTCTTTTCAGCCAACAGATGAAGAGCAACTTAACTGTCTGGGGTAAAGAATATATAAAATCACTATAAAGCTTTATAGGATTAAGAAAAATACTTGGTTTGTAATCAGCTCTTTGAAACAGGTTTTTTTTTCATGTTGATTATTTATTTTTTTAGGGTACCAGTTAATGACTAGAAAAATAAAAAAACTGTAGCCTCATCTGGCCATATATTCCCCTTTATGGTCTGAATAAAGAGAGGTGCATCTCTACTGTGTTATCTTTGACAAAAATATTAGATGACCTCACTATTTCAAAGTGAAGAAGTTTCAGTCTCACTCTTGACTGTATAACACATAAACTAAAGCAAAAATGTGCATTTTCACAACAGCTCCTGGGATAGTATGTCTTTCTGATATTTTTATCCATAACTTGTGCAAGATTCTGATTTTGGAATTTCTGAGATTGGAGATGGCAGATAGCATAAGTCCTTGTATTCATAACAGCATCTTAGTAAATTAAATGTTCCTAGGGCATGGACTCAAGAACTGATCCTAAATATATTAGCAGTACCCAGCTCTTTGGTGTGAGCCTGTTTGGGTTCTCCCAAACAGTGAATGGGTATTGTTAAAGAATGACTGTAGTGAGACTGCTCCAAAAAAGCCTGCTCTGAAAGCCAAAAACTTAGTACTGTCATGGTAAGATGAAGTCAAATGGTCTCAGTAACATAGAAGAAGCTCTGAATCTGTGTAGTCACTTTGATTCATCAGTATTATAATTTTGTCTCTGAACTTGAGTTTCAACATTTCCGAACCTCTCACTTCATTAGATGACTTTGATTTGGCTCATATCTGAAGCAAAGCAACTTTCTGGCCAAATGGAGACAGATGTAGACAAACTCAGGCTGTGGTCCTATGGGCCAGATAAATGCAATTAGTCTAAACTATGTTGCTGGGCAAGCATGCTTTTAGTATGTACAGGTAACAGGGATTATGGACATTATAGTATTCTAGGTAAGGGAAAAGTTACCCCTATAAAATCATATGTAGCCTATATAAAAATTACAGATTTTAGTTAATTTTTCCACCTTCAAAATCTTACCTGAAGTGTGTTAAATGTCTCTGAATGTCGAGGTCTAATATTGGAGTCGGTCTGGAGGATCCAAGGGGTGATCTGTCTTGACTTAGAAGGTCTTGGAATTCTTTACATATTTGTCTAAAAGAAAAGTGAAAATCCTTATGAAAGATGTAATCCTTTCCATAAAGCTCATTCCCATAACACTGTCACCTTACTCTAACTGATCTTGTTCATAGCAGAAATGTTTTGCAGAGGTATTGAGAAAGAAACTGAATCTCCCTCTCATCTCCTGCCCCCAAATTCTAAAAGCCAGCAACATATAGATTCTCTCAAACAGGAATAGCACCCCTCTAGAACCTTATTAACACTGGCTTTATGAAATGTGATTTTTCTCCTTAATTGGATCTAGTTTGGCAGTGTCAAGCCTGGTTTAGTTCACTTAGGTTAGAATTAAGGGTTATGGTTGAAATTATTACTAGGACATGGCTGAAGACTTTGTGTGAACACACCACTACTTTGCTTATGTGCATTGGTTTAACTGCAAGTAGAAGTTCTGGCATTTTTAGCCTTGCCCTCATAACCTTCAACTAGTAAGACAAATGAAGAACTGGGAGCTGCGAAGGAAAATGCTGCCTTTGCTCTTCCAGTTTCCATCTGTATCCATGCTCTGCTTCCTTGTAGAGTTTGGGGCAGAAGAACTTACGGATCCCCAAGTGCAACTTCTCCCACAGATCTGCCCAGAGTAAGAATTCATTCCAGCATTAGTTATTTAGATTTCTTACTGAAACATACAGTAAATTCTTTTAGATTTCCACCACGCATCAGGCAGCCTAAAGTTCATGTTGAGAGCAATCTAGAGGCACCTCTTCCTCTAGTAAGAAGAGCTCATTGACTCACTCAGCTGTCAGTAACTACACAACAGACAGGCCTAGGATTCCAGTTGGACACACTGCAATGGGATCTCAGGTTCTGTCTTGTCACCAGCATAGTAACACAACTTTGATGGCCTTGCTGACTTTCCTTTCCCTCTGCTTCTCTGGATAACTCAGCATCTGGGGATTAAAAATATTCCCTAGCATAATTCTATATAGAATCCAACCCTAAGAGAGACTCTGAAAATAAGATTTTTTTTCATTCCTTTGGTATTGCTAGTTTGGGTTAGTTTGCAAATTAGTCCAGGTACATTCTATGAGCATGATTTTTTTAAAAGAAACCAGACTGGCTCCATTTAGTCCATGTTCTCAGAATAATACTCTCTGCACTGTAGATGAAGCATTTATACTGGTTATCTTATGATACAGTTAATTAAAATAAGAGACTTCTGGATGTTTCTCCTAGGACTTTTCAAAATGAACATACCATTCTTCATTGACCATGTTGTAATAATTGACAGTGTAAAGTCATGAAGGCCTGATGCCCACTTGATGATCAGAACACTCAGTTTGCTTGCCTGGTATTAGCCTGACAGACAGATGGATTGACCTAACAGTGGTCATAGTGACTACATGTAACTTAGTAAACAGTGCCACCAAGTAAAGCGAGTAGTGGCAGGGATCCTTCTTGCATCCTCATGATGAGTGTCATCATCTAATTAAGCCCATATATTTATGCTCTTCTAAACTTCTAAACAGGGATGCTGTCTGAGAATGGACCCTAGTGCAGCAAAACTTCCAGAACATGCCCAGAAGATATTTTTGAGAGTTCAGGAAGTCATTCTAATATTTTTATACTATAGAGAATTGTAATACAATAACTGCATGCTTTACTTAGTTAGCACAGACGCAACTACTATGACTGAGCATAGGGTCAAATACTAAAGAGTATCTCTGTGGTCCATGATTTCTGGATGGAAGACTGGATCAGAGGGCTGTTTGCACACTTTGTCATAGGTAAAGTTCAAGGATTGCATTATCACATTTGGGATGGGGCCATAATGAAAAATAATCAGGTAGACTCAGTTTCCTGGTCATTCAAATGGTCTTCCATTGCCCAGTTAACAGGAAAGGAGACTACATTAACTTGTTCTTACCCTTCAATATATCACTGTTCTACATATTTTGGCCATAGACTTGGCATACCACAGCTCTCTCCTGACTAAGAGCATAGGAGATGCAGAAAACTATTTTCTTCTGTGCTTGGACTCCAACCAAGTCTGATTTCTGTAATTGCTTGTCATCTGTATGGACCTAGACACCGACTTCTTGAAAAGACAGCATCTTCTTAGCCTTTCAGGCAAAGAGAGATATTCAGCAAAAATGTATGTAAATGCAGCATACAGTTTTAATGAATGTGATCCTTGGAGGAAAAACAGTTCCTTTCAACAACTGAAAACAGTCAGTCATTTTGGCTTCTAAACAATCTACAATCCCCAGTCGGCCCTGTCAGCATGGATTTCCTCTCCTTCCTCCAACCTCTACTTTCTACCTGTTGAAAAAGTTCATCTTAAAAGTTCTTACATTTTGACAAAGGAAAGTGTCAGAACCAAGCATGTAATTAAGTTCCCTTCTATCTTCACATGTCAAAAGTCTTTACTGAGTGTTGGCAGGTTGAAAGAAAAGAAAAAACTTTTTTATTATACATGAAAACCTGTAAAAGGCAGTAACCTACTTTTTTTCAAGAAAATTTCTAGGCAAAGTGGTGTCTCAGAACCTTTACTACCAATGAAACATTATCTGGGGTAGTGATAGGGAGGGGGAGCTGGTGGTTATTTGCTGAGTTGATCTGTGACTTTGAGGCAGTAAAGAAAGATGCTTGTGCTGTTTTAGGGACACAGATTAATAATAATAAAAAAATAATTCCATATAACTTCTGCAAGGGAGGCACCTACTGATTCCTGATAGACAGTTGTTTCAAAAACTCTATATGGCATCAGAACAAGAGTCCATCTAGTTCATTATCCTGTTACTAGCAGTGGGCAGAGCAAATAACTTGTGAAGTACAAATGTGGGACAAAAGTGTGCAAATGAGTGTCCAAGTGGGGCAGAGTAGCCACAAATACAAAGATCAGATATCAAAAAGATCCTCAGAAGGTCCTGTGTGTCTGATCTCAGAACTTATTTTCAGAAAACTAGCAAACTGATGAGGCAGATGTTGGTTCTTCTCTACTGGTTGTAAGTAACCCCACTGTAAAATCATTATTCACACTATACTGTTTAGATCTGTGTAAGTGTGTGTAAATTTGGCAGCTCCTTTTGTGCTGCCATACTCGGTCATTTTTCTTGTCGGACACTGTGCCTCTCTGTCAAGTGGAATTACTGATGTGACCTTCAGTAGTTCTGTTCTAGTTACATCCATAGGAGGTTCTGTCCCTGTCATAAAGCTGACCAGGGTCTCCCAAATTTCTGTATCATGGACTAACCCAAGCTTAAAGACCCTCTTAAATCAGGTCCCAGTATTTTTGTGTAGAGATTTTAGGGGCTTTCAGTGTTATATGCTGGTTTGGGGATTTTTGTTTGTTTGTGGATTAGATAGACATGTCCTGAAGCCTTTCTAAAGAGTCTAAGGTTAACAGGCCAGTATCAGGACCCTTTGTCAGAATTATGATAATTCAGGGGTTTTTCTTGACGTATCTTTTTCTGGAGTGCCCAGAAAATCTACTCTGTCAAAGAAGGTGAGTGAAGAGAAAGAGACTAGTAAAAGACTGACTGTTCCCATCGTCTATCCCTTTCTTATCCTTTCAGCTCTTAACCAAAGTTTGTGTCACTCTCATCCTGCCCTTGCTATCACTTGTATTCAGTGCTGAGTACTAACTATATAGCAAAATCATCTCTTCTACTCATTATAAATGTGAGGTAGGGCTCCAATTCTTCATTGTTTAGTACATTAAATTGTTTGAACAGGCTATGACACCATCTTATTTAATCAAAGAATACTGTCATAGACATCTGGAGTTTGCAAATGTGAGGAATCACTTCCAAGAGGTAGTTCTGGAAGATAAAATAATTTAACACAATGCACATGATTTCTTCCAAGCCAGACAGTGATCCTAATGTCATTCATTGTACCTCCAAAAACTAAAGTATCATCCTTTAGTCTGTGCATGTGCAATTCATAGTATCATAGTATAGTTTGGGTTGGAAGGGACCTCAAAGATTACTGAGCTCCAACCCCCCTGCCATAGGCAGGGGCACCTCCCACTAGATCAGGCTGCTCAGTGCCTTGTCCAGCCTGGCCCTGAACACCTCCAGAGAGGGGGCATCCACAACCTCTCTGGGCAACCTCTTCCAGTGTTTCACCACCCTTACTGTAAAGAATTTCTTTCTTATATCAAGACTGAATCTACCCCCTTCCAATTTACATCCATTATTTCTAGTCCTCCTATCATATATCTTATTAAAAAGTCTTACCCCTGCCTGAAGCAGCTGTGCTGAAGCAGCTGAACTGCTTCCACTAAAGGTGGGTGTCTTACTGATTTCAAGATATAAATGCCCTTGAAATCAATGGGAGCTTCTGCTGGACAGTGGAGACCTCTGTATTGTACACATTACAGGATTATTTAGTAACTGACATGTAGATATGCCATACCCAAGGTATCCATAATAACAGCAACAAAAAAAGACTTGCTTCTGGAGTAGCCATTAACCCAGCATGGCAAGGACTTGCATTTGGGCAACTGAATCAAGCCAGTGAAAACGGATGTCTGAATCCAGAATGCAGTTTCACCTATATATGATGAATTGTGTAAATAAAGTATTTCATCTTAGTTTTCCTTGGGAGCTGAGGCTCCATAGCAGCCTACCTTCTTGTGCTGGTATCATGACAAATGACAAATCTAGAGCTTATACACGTCCAGTGAATAAGTGAAACTCCTGACAAATTACTAGAGTATCTACTGTAGGACGCATGGAAGCAAGGCTGGGAAATATGTTAGCACTGCTATGGCATGGACCTCTATGTCCTTTATTGTCTGGATGGGGTTTGGTCTGTGAATCACTGTTCTGCTTCCAGGCAGGAGAGGGCAGTAGTAGCACATGCATTGACCCATCTGTCCCTCTTACTAGCGTCTGGCTACAACGGGAGGTGGACTAGCCTTTTATTATCGACTGAGCACTGATCAATTTGCCGATGCTTTCAATTGATGTCAGAGGGAAAAGAGATATTTTGTTCCTTACAAGTATTTATGGAGGGTAGACATAACACATGCCTATGACTCTTCACATCAGTAGTAAAGGAGGGTGAGAAAGTAGCTCTTGAGTGATGAGAAAGGGTAGTGAGACTCTAATGTGTCCCTCAGTGGGACAGCCTTTGGAGACAGGACATAATGAAAGGAAGGCTGTAGAAAAGTGGAGGTTGGTGTCTTACTCAAGTAACAGAGACATGACAAGAGTAAACAGCAAGCTGTGCTGGGGTGGTTTAGACTAAATATAAGGAAAAATCTTTACACCCACAATAATGTGATCTCTCACTCGAATCGGTAAAGGAGTGGGAAGATTTGTATCATTATGGTTGAGTAACACTGTACAGGTTGGGTAAATCCTCAAGATGAGGAAATTTAGAGACTTCATTGTTGTTTAGGCCTTGAATGCCTCCAGGGATGGGGCCTCCACAACCAGTCTGGGTAACCTGTTCCATTTTCCTGACAGCGGGTTTATTCTCATGTCTCTGAAACCCCTCAGGCCCTTAAAACAAGTGTGTATGTAGGTAAGAATAAGATAGTATTTCAATTATATTATTACTTATAACCTACAAAGGACTTAGATTAAATATGTGTGAGGTTCCTCATCATCTGCACAACTGAAAAATGCCCTCCTGCGCCACATAGTACTCAACTGAGCACTCCAGGAAAGAGTTCGGGATGTATTAAAAAGGGATTCAGAAGCCTAAGAGATTTCAATGCTTGTCTTCTCTAGGACACATTCAGGGCAAAAAGCTCGAGCTAAAAAAGGGACACCAAGGCCAGAAATACTGTTCCCACAAATATACAAAGCAAAAGGACAATCCTGAAGCTGACCAACCTTCCTCTTTATGACGGTGATTTCTTTCTGTTGGATGCATTCTAGCCTGGATGATTCCCAACAATATCTAGCACTGGAACGATGGTTTGAGAACTCAGCTTCCTCTACTCAGCTCTCCTGCAGCCTTGCTTTGTAACGCTGTAGGAAGCTCAGGAGGGGCATGAATGTGTTCAGGGCTACCCCATGTAGGCACATCACACACCTACTGTAGTTCTGGGCTGATCCATGCAGAATATTTATTTTGGTTTCCCATGGCACATGAAGGTAAATTCCTCCCTCATCAAAGCTAATTAACCTCGATGAATGTTTCTTAACATTGATGTGACTGCTCCAGGGAGGTGAATGACTTGTTTAGAACAAAGTTAGGTGTTTCTGTGTGTCTTTAATGGCTTTAGCAAAGTTTTCCTGCCGATGTACATCATTCCAGTGCCTTTGACTTCAGGGGAATTCTTGCAGTTTCCATTAAGAGACAAACGGTCCCTCTGTAAAGCAGCTCTCCCTCAACAGACATACAGTAATTGTCTCACAGTAATGAGTATGTGAATAGAAGCTTAGCTCTTCTTCTCACATGCATCAGAAGACAAAACCAGTCTGTCCTACAGATCTCACCATGTAATTATGTCCCTTCCTCTCATCTAAACCAAAGCATCTGAAAAGATTTATGTGTCTCTTTAACTGCAGGTGATAAGAACATAGCCACTAAAACTTCATTACAGTGAATAATGTTCTTCTTACAACATCCCTAAAAATGGTTGCTTTCACTAGTCATTAGTGAGTACTGTTGTGATGGCAATCACTGCAATCCCAGCTCCATATTCCCACTCCTCCCTCCCCCAGCCCCCAGATCCAAAATGGCAAAGTGTCAGAGAGATTTATTTTTTACTTTCCTCTTCTTTCTTACTTTGTCGCTAGGATCATCTTTTTCCTTGCTGTCTGCTCTTTCTGTTCCATGTGCTGTCTGGCAATGTGTTCTCCTACTGCCTTGGCAGGGAACTCTGTTTCACAGGTGTAGCCGAAATCTCTGGCCAAATGTAATGCTTCCCCTATGGGCAAAAAAACAAAGGTCAGTTAGTTTGAAAGATGGTGATGATGATTATTAAATTAATTTTATTCTTAAAAAAAATACAGTAACACAAAAAAATACAGTAACAAATCACTTTTGAAGGCATTGATTCCCACTGATTCCAGCCCATTTGTCCTGTTTGTTCTGTTATCAGATGGTGCCAGCCAGAAGTTAGGGGGGTTACTCCTCTTAGGGGAAATAGTAGTTAAAACACTTGGGTTTATCTCTCTCCCCACCCCGGCACCAGTGAGTGCTGAGCAGCTGTCCAAGTTTTGAAAGCCTGCTTCACCAGTAATATTTAAGACATGGGAATCAGTGAAAGGTAAGAAAAAAATACTTTGAAAAGTTCTTTAGTGTGTGTTTCACTATCTCTGAAGGAAGAACAACCTTCTACATCAGGAGAAACACAGGGTGGGATGATGTATATTTCAGCATTTTTGCTTAGGGGTGAAGCCAGCAGGCACAATACAAATGCCCTATAGTAAAGATGAGCAGATCCCAAAGCAGATCCCAAGAAATGTTTCCAAAAAGATTTTGGTCAAAATTGATCAAAGGATGGTCATAAAAAAGGTTGACAATGAAGACTTTAGAAGAAGTATCTAACAGAAGTTGGTACTGAGCACCTTTCTATCTCACTACAGAAACTGGACACCATAACCCAACTCCATGCTGGGTGCCAAATACCTCTAAACACAGCATTTATCCTATTCCACTAGCTTAGAGAACCCAGGAATTAAGAGTTTACTCAACACTCTGGCCTGAGTCCTGTGACTCTGAGAACCTTGGTGTGTACTTCGTGGAGTACGAACATCTGCGCCTAAGTTAGACTTTCCCTGGTGGGAAATAAGCACTTCCAGAGGACATTTCCTCTCATCTCATAGTAGTGGAAAAAGGTCAGCTACTAGATGTGTATGTTGAAGCACATCTGCATGAGTGACTGAGAGATGTGCGACAGAGTATTTTTGGGGTTAGAGGGTTGTGGGTTTTTTATTTTATTTTCCTTTTTCCAAAGCTGTGCATTTGATTGTCGTCATGAGAACTGGCATTGGACTCTTTGGAGACCAAGCTGATACCCCAGACAAAGACTTAGGAGGGATGCAGAACCTATAACACATACATTTGAGAACATGTGCAGTAGTATTTGTCTGATTAAATGTCAATATTGACATTAGACTGTATACTTTAAGTCAAGGGATACAAGCTAACACCTGAATCATACATAATCTCATACTAAAGTTGAAGGCAAAAGTGTAAAAGAGGAATTATAGGAAAGTTCAAAATAGAAGGCAGATTACCTTCTGTTGAAAGCATAACCTTAGATTAGGTTATTCATAGACTTTTCAAGCAAGTCTTAAGTATTTCCAGCCACAGAGATTCTACAGCTTTTCTAAGCAACCTTAATAAGATGCTTAATGATTAATTTAATTTAATTGTTAATGATCAAGAAGTGCTGATTTCTCCCTATTGACTGCAATAAGACATGAGAGGACAGATAATAACTATGATAGAGTGTATGAAATTAATCCCATTCCCTGCAAGACAAAGTCTGTTCTGCATAGTCCTGGCCAAGGAAAATGTGAAATTACTTGGGAGCAGTGGTTGTGTGCCAGGGGCAGCATAATGCATAAGCAACTTTGTGCATTGACTTTTCCTTCAGGTTCTATTCTCCCCTTTTTTCTATAGTCTCCCCTTTTACAACTAGTTTTTTCATCAGAAAAACACCTTTCATTATCCCAAGAAAACTCTTTGTTATATGTTTACATGATCTAATTGGATTCAAGTAATAGTAAGCTACTTTCAGGAAATTTGTCTGCTAACACCAAGTCAACAAAAATCTTCTCAACTGCAATAAATTACACGTGCAAAAATTGAAGATTTTCCTCAAAACCTGCATAATCTGCATTGTTTGTATTTTTTAAAATGTTATTCTCACAATGCCTAAAAATAATAAAAAGATAACAAGAAACCACTGTCTCTGAGGTGGTTTGGATTTGTTGATTTACAACTTCTGGAAAAGTAGAATAATTTTCAGTGAAATTAAAATTGATTTTAGTGGTATACTTAACCATGAGTAGGAATAAACAGGCATATGCTCACTGCCAATTTTGGATTTCAAATGTCTATCCTAGACTTCTTCATGGATGAGAAAAGGTACAAATTTAAATCATAGCTGCTGCATTTCTGTAGAGTTGCTACAAAACTTCTATTTCAGGAACAGTTTTACTCCTCCTTAAGTAAAGACTTAAAGAATAAACTAATTGCCAAAGACTACTAGTTTTTGCTTTTCAACTGGTCTCTGGTAAAACACTGGTAGGCCTGTTTTCTTGTCACTCTGAACGGACAGTAAAAGTCAACCCCTTTAAGCTGTCATCAGGTGAAATTACCATTCTCCAGACAGCCCCAGTCAGACCCAAAAAACAATGCAAAGAATGTAGTCAGCAAAGTATTAAAACCTTTAGATACTGGAAAAGTCATAGTTCCTTCTAGAAAACAAAACTTTATGTGATGAAATATTGACATTTATTTAACATGGTCAACAAGTTCATTGATGTTTTCATTTAAGTTATAATGATAATTTATAGTTTCATTCCCCTATGTTTTGACATTATCTTCCCAAATACAATGTTTAATAAAGCTGAAGAAATTATTCTTAAATATTTTTATGATCTCAGAACATTAAATGAAAACACAGAACCGGCACATTTGTGATTAAATGTTGATGGTATCTGAAAAGAAAAAATAATAGGTAAAATAAAACAAAAGTACTTATCTGCTTGTGAATATATAGGTAAAAATGTACTTGTGAAAAAAATAAACACACAATTAAAAAATCATATTTTAAAGATATATTTTTACTGTAAATAGAAAGCTTGTCTATATTAGAAATGCACATTATAAGCAGTATGTATATATATTTTCATAAGAACACTTCCATGTGATAGAAAAAATAGGGATTCTAAGTTCAAACACCAAATTTTAAATAAGAACAGAAAACTGGACATGAAAATGCTTCGTAGAGCATCTCATTGTTGAGCAAAGATCTCATTTTGAACTGTGATCAGATAATGAGTTATTTAGAAATTTATTATATCATATTTTTGTACAAATTATTTTTGTTCATCTCAGCAAATATTGTATTGCATTACTGCACAACAGAAAATAAGTCTGGTTGGTGGGGGCAAGTAGTTTGTAGAAAATGTCGTGGTAGATGGTCTGCCTTTTTCTACATCATAATTTGGACGTTTTTTCTATAGGAAACCGTGGAAATGTTGGAAATGAGAATGAAGTAACCTCTTTCACCTTAGATTTGCCTTTGTCTGCCTAGCTATTATTTATGTTAGGGAGGAGTCACACTAATGGTCTAAACCTCTAAAATCCCTGGCTTTTAGAGCAAATTACCTTGTTTCAATCTAAAATCAAATATCCCTCTGTGCAATATCCCCAGCTCTTTGCTGCTGCAGAGACAAAAGAATGGGTGTTGGGAATGGCTGACTCTTTCTCCTTAACTCCAACATGCAGCTTTGCAGCCTTAAGTGGCACTATCTTTCCTATATAATTTGACAATTGACCGGAAAGATTTGCATGATGGAAAAGGACAGTTGCTGAAGCTGAACTGGCAGACAGCTCTGGAAAGCCTCAGAGGAGAGATCAGCCCGAGTACCTTGACAGGTTTCTGTGGGCAGGTGCAAGGAGAAGCGTGGGTGTCTCCTGGGTCTAAGAAGAGTGAGAGATGCTCCTATACAAAGTGAAGGCAGAAGCTGTGTTCCAGTAGAGGGACACTTGGCATCTGAACCTCCTACTCTATCCTCAGCTTTTCCTCCTCCGGATGCTCTACCCAGCAGAAATGCTGCCCAGGGGGAGGAGGGACAGGCAGGTGGAAGGAAAGTGAAATTTTTTTCTATTTGTAGGGTGAGAAGGGAGGAGGAACAAGTGGAAAGTTACTTAAACAAAGGCTGTTGGGGGTGAAGCATGACAGTTGATAACAGGGTAAAATAAGTAACCACTGACCTATTTTTCTTAAGAATCTTGGTCCCCAAATGTTGAATTTTGTCAATTCTATGTCTAGTAAATTTAACATCTCAGGTCTGACAGGAAAACAATTTCTAGATTTTTTAGAAGGTCTTTTAATATTTTTTGTGAATAATCTAATGTTTTTTAAATCATTAATGAATTGCTTTTACCTGCATGTGCAATAACATACATGCTATATCTCTGCCCTTTAAGTGATCTGTCCAAAATGGTGGGAAGATCTCCCCTTTTCTCAGATGCTTTCTTGCTTCTAGAGAAGAGGCTTTTAACTCATTTGAGCCAGAAGTTAGGCTTAGCCTTGGCAGTGCTTCTATTTAATGGAAGAGACTTCAATGTATTAGTCGAGATGTAGGAATTTTCCTATTAGAGTTGGTAAGAAAAATGACCCTTCCCTACATCTAGTCTAGGCACTAGAGGGCATCCCTCACCTACAGGTTGCACAAATCTATGTCCCATACTGCTGTGGAGAGTCTTGCTCTGCTGAGTTCATTCTCTCAGTCTGCCTTTCCACCTTTTGTTCGGATGTATGTGGATGACAGCGTAAAGAACAGAACGGATCTGTCAGACAGTTACTACCCCGGACCCCAGAAATCCCTACCAAAGACATTAAAGATGCAGCTTGACACAAACAGGAATAACAGTGCCATCAGCCAAGCTGAGCCCCACAACAAGTAAATTTGCAGAAAACAAGGAGATACAGAATGATTTCACAAGACCACCACAACTTAGAAACTCACTTCAGTTCCTCTGCTGACTTAGCAGTATGCCCCAAAACTCAATCAGTTTGGTATATCCAGAGGAAGAGAATTCATGCCAGCAACTCTCAAGATGGCTTTGGTCAATTTATCTAATCAGCATACAACTAATTTTGTCTTTCCTAACTTCAAACAGATATTCAAAAGCTTGAACGCATTCTTATCTTACTAAGATATTAAACACCTTGCTAAATCAAAAACTATGAGTACCTTCAGGAATAGTATGCTTTGAGCCACACAATAGGAAACTTATAGAATCATAGAATGGTTTGGGTTGGAAAGGACCTTAAAGATCATCTAGTTCTGATGCCCCACCATGGGCAGGGACAGATCAGGTTGCTCAGAGCCTCATCCAGCCTGGTGTTGGATATCTCCAGGGATGGGACCTCCACCACCTCTCGGGGAACCTGTTCAGTGTCTCACCAGCCTCATGGTGAACACTCAAGTCCTTCCATTTTTCCCCCCAGTTTGCCTCTAGGCAGATTCCGCATATCCCTCTTTCCTCCCATCTCCTCTCTCTGCCAACCCTTTTCCAACCCATTTTCCCCCAAATCCCACACCCCTGGGCTCCACTGGAGACTCCTTCCCCCTTCAGCTGTTCCAAATCAGCCCACTCCACCCCCTCTCCTATTTAACACCAGTGGGGAAGGGCAGCAGCCACTATTTGCCCCCCCATGGGGCCTGAGGGATGCTCCTCCTGGTGTCACTGCTGCAGGGCCTACCACTGGTGAGTTGCATTTTCCAAGGGGACATGGTGGGAGGAGAAAGGCCGGGGGGCCTGCTGGCCCCCCAGCCTGGTTAGGCAGGGGGAGGGATGGGTATGAGGAAGGGATGGTGATGGCGATGGTCTTGTGTTTCCATTCCTGGCTTAATGCTTTGTGGGGCTTGCCTGAGGTCCTACAAACATTTAGCAGAAAAGCAGGAGGCTTGTGTTTTATCTTTGTATTTCAGCTCAAAGTGCTGTGGGTGCAGTTTGTGTGAGTTCAGCCAGGAAGATGTGATTTAGCCCAGGGCATGGGACAGCAGCATCTCAGTGTCAATTTAGGGGTGTACCTTGTTGGAAGTCAAAACCAAAAAATCTTCACCTTGTTTAGCTTATCCTCATCCCAGGACCTGCACACTTCTAGCACTTTCTTACCTCCTGCTTCATTATGAGGTTTCTCCCACCTTGGTAGCCTTCCTACCTGTATCTATGCTTCTATCAGCCCCTCCAGAAGTGATAAGAAACATCTCTGATGCTCAGGTCTTCAGGACAGAGATGTAGGTCCTTCTGAGAAGTCCCCACAGTCCATGTGATAGTTAAGGATTTAATAACACTAATAAATCATTATGACAACTTTTACATTATCATCACTCAGAACAAAAAACAGTGTTCTTGTCTTCCCCTTTGAAGCCCAGAGTAAGACACTGTCTTTCCATTCCTGCCTCCGTCTAGGCCAGGAGCCATTGAAAGATGGGCTTCCTTCCAGAAACCATGTTACAAATTAGTGGCACTTGGAAGAAGTATCTGCATATGCAAAGGGACAACAGCTAATATTACAAAGAATTTAATGATTGCTGCCATGTTTGACAGGATTGGTTACAAGGACAGAAAATGAGCATAATTTTACCCTTTGTTAGAATGCTAATGCAGATGGTTATGCTTTACCCTAAAATTCCACTTAAGAAGACTCATGATTGGGAAACCTAGACAAACGGGTATCTGTCACAGTTAGCTCAGTCTCCTCAGGACTCACATTAAGGCTGCCCAAGGACAAATGCAATATTGTAGGCTTGGTATTAGGCTTGCTGTTGGCTTTGAGTAAAGGGCAATGAAGCAACTGCAGCTCCTTCCCCAGGAAAAAGGAATCCAGGCACTTTGCCATCAGTCCCAGGACAGTGTTTGATAGAGGGTTTCCTCACTCTTGGCCTTTCCTAATGAATGAGTAGCCGGCCACACAGCTCTGTTTATGCTTTCCTGCTAATACTCAAGAGGTATGAAGGACTGTGAGAGTAGAAATACTCCTTACCCCTCTGAACTAGGGGAGACAATGTCCTCTGTAACTCCATTTGGGCTTTCTCTTTATTATAAGCAAGGTGATATAGTCACACCTGTATTTTAGAGCAGCTTCATAGTAGTGGTTTGCTCAGTGGCTCCTGAGAATCTTAGTTCCTCTTCTTACATGGTAAGAAACCTCCTCTGCTGTGGACTCTGCACTATTTCCCTATCTTTCGAGATCTAAAATCCTGACTACTCAAGTAACCTCTTCTAATTGACCCTGCTTTGACTGGGAAGGTTGGACTAGAAGATCACCTGAGGCCCCTTCCAGCCTCAACCTTTCTGTAATTCTGTGGTAATATGTGCTAAGACCTCAGCCTACTTGCCTAGATCTGTATAGACCTTTCAGGTTATGATCCTGGAAAGTGCTGACCTTTATGATGAGCTGAGAGCTCTCAACATCAAGGAGAAGGGATCTGAAATTCCCAGAGCTGTTACTCATAGCCAGAAAACAAACCAAGTACTTAGTGGATTCACCAAGAATAGAAGAGATTCAGGTACAGTTTCTTCCCTTTGCCTGAGGGGTTTGAACCTACATCTCCCAGATGAAGGTTTGAAGAGCCTGGAAGTATATGGTGGATGATATTTGAACAACAAATAAAGGCCAAGCAAATATCTCATGGGCCTGTCTAGAGTCTATCCAAAAACAGATTTAATTCATTTATGCGTGGGGGGAAAAGTCCTGTCTAAATATTATGTCTTATGGGAAAAATAAATCACATTTTTGGATCAGCTCCAGGAAATTCACAAGTTAAAAAAAAAAAAAGTAGGATAAACAAGCCTACTTATAGAGTTGGTGTAAGACTCTCTCACAAGAACATTTGGTCCATTGATTTGTGAGTCATATCCCAGCACAGAAAGCACAGATCAATTTTGAGGAGACTGTAGGACCAAAACAACTTGCAGGGAGTCAAGCCATCTCAGGATGAACTTCCATCTTTCCACTCCTATCTAAGGCTTTAGGCAAGTCAGTTCTGCTCTTTGTACAAAATACAGATTATGATATTTCACATTGTGGCTGCAAAGTGTTATATACAAGGAAACACTTTAATTATGTGTCATGGTTTACCCTCAGAGAGAAGAAAGAAGAACACATCTCTCACTCCAGCCACCCCCTTTGTGGGGGGGCTGCCTTGTGAAAGGAAGAGAACAAAACACTCATGGGTTGAGACAAAGGCAAAAAGTGAAATTTAACAGAACAGCAATGGCAAGAAGAAAATGGTGACAACAGGGGCAGGGGAATGTACAGATGCCATAACAATACCACAAACAGCTGCTAACCTTTTGGGATCCGCACAGCTACCACCAGACTAAACTCCACTTCTCTCTGGATGCTTCCTGCCCCCCTTCCTGGCCAGCTTTTGGCTACTGGTGAGCATGGCTTAGGTGGAAATGGGATAGAATCATAGAATAGTTTGGGTTTGAAGGGACCTCAAAGATCATCAAGTTCCAACCCCCCTGCCATAGGTAGGGACACCTCCCACTAGAACAGGCTGCTCAGTGCCTTGTCCAGCTTGGTCTTGAACACCTCCAGAGAGGGGGCCTCCACAACCTCTCTGGGCAACCTGTTCCAGTGCTTGTGTCCCTGCCAGAATTAACTCTATCCCAGCCAGAACCAGGACATTATGTTTATATTGTATTGCAGTATTACAAACCCTACCTTCTACCAAGGAAGTCAAGAGTGTGACATTTGCTGCTTTTCTTCTTCCTGCAGGCAAATTCAGTCCCAGTCTGTCTAATTTTTCTCGCAAGCAGCGTCCTCCATTCTTGGATTTTGCTCTGTCATGACAGAAGAGTAGGAGAGAGAAACTTGTCATTATTCTGCACTTTTTCCCCATGTTAATGTGAGTACACACCTTATTGACAAACATGAGAGGTAATGCCTGCCAGAATTATGTCAGTGGGGAAATCTTTCAGAGCTGCATTTTTAAAGTATGGCATGCACTGTGTGAGTCTTTCACAATGCTCCTTTGACAAATCTAGACACACTAATTCCTGTCACAAAGATTAGATCAGAGCTTTAGACAGCTTAGAGAGGCTTGTGGTCCTGATATGGATACAAAGTGTTAGATTTCAATAAATATTGAGAATGTAATTATTTGTACCTGATCTAGCCATCCCAGGCTTCTAAGGCAATTGAGAAAGTAACATGCATGAAGATGAGCATCCAGATCTACAATAGGTGTCTAGGATGAGGGAATTTTAACATCTCTCTCACTTAACTATAAAAGGAAGCCAGATGGCTACTCAAATTATGATGTGTTTGGAACTCAGCTACAGCTATACCTGTGTAATTTTTCAGAAGAGCTGGGTACTTCAAAACATAATCTACAAAACCTAATACGTAGAAGGAAGAAGGATAAGGCAATGGAAAATGCTGAACTAAAATTCCAGGCATTACTGGTTATCTGTGCTCTTTTCCTGAATGCCAGTCCTACTTTATTTTTACTAAGTGTTTCCCAGTGCATCCCACACCTGGTTTTATGCAGTACTTCAGTGTCTGAAGCATTTGAGACATACCCACTTATGCAGCAAATGTAAGTTCCATTTTTTGCTCAACCTGAGGGAATTTCAGACAAATATAGCAGCCAGCAGGCAGCAAATAATGTATGATAACATGCTTAAACATTGAATAGAGGGGTGACTAGATCCCAGATCTCTCCCATTCCAAATGAATGATCTGGTTATTAGATGATAGGTAATACTACAGTTACACCCTTGCTTTTGTCCATTAAACAATTTTTTAAACTCTAAGTGAGATTGAGAGGCCCTTAGCTTAGAACAACAAATCACAGAGGGCTAAGCTTGTTTGACTAGATGTTTTGAGGTGCAGATTCAAGTTCCTTCAGGCAGAGGAAAGAAGAAAACTTGGGATATGACACTTGAATAGGTAATTTTTCAAGCACTAGTGACCACACTATCAGTCAGGAAACATGCACTGAGAGCACCTAATTATGAAGAAAAATTAGTTGAGGAAATAACTAGCAACAGATATCAGGATGCAAAAGTCAGGATGCAAAAGTGGCACTAGCAGGTCTCCGCTAAACCATGAATGAGATTTGGTTTTGCTACATCCCTGCTGGTCAACTAGAGTCTGCTCTTTAGCTGTGACATCTACAAGCATAGTCTGTCCAAAAACTACTCATTTGAGTTTCTGCTTCGTACAGAATTAGCACACCCAAACTGCCAGCTGAGACTAGTCCATGGTTTTTGCTAAGTCCTGAACCATGTCCAGGGTTGATTTGCAATAATGATATTTGGTCTAGGTCAGAAACATACAGGAATCATTCTACCATCTCAACCAAGGAGAGAAATGAATCATTGTGCTCAGTCTGATGCCCCTACATTCTTGCTGGTTTGTACTGATATTGATAAAGTCTGCAAAACAAGAATGTAAAGGTAATATTTCTGCAGCAATTAGCTGGAGGCCTCTCCATGCTGAAGCAGTAAGAGAGGAAAACCTTTGTGGATGTAGCTTTTGAATTTCTGCTCCTATAGAGGCAGGTAAATGGGGCTTGTGCCTCAAAACGATTTTGTGTTCTATAGTCTTTGCTCTGCAAGATGGCTCAAGACAGCTCTTGGACTACTATGTATTTTAAGATATCTCAGGCTGGTTAAAATGACTTTCAATATAAGTAAGAGGATCAGTGTGGCCTTCAGTGACAGTAGTGAAATAGCCTATGACTTTCCTGCTAATTTTGATCAAAGGGCACTCAGCTAGCTTCTGCCATCTAAGCTGACACTTCAGGGACATAGCGACTTGCACATGCCTGGCTGAATTACAGTTGCCTCCTTGTTTTCCACTTGTGATGTGAGGCACAGTCTGCCACTTTTCTCCTCTCTGCTACTGCTGTCTGCAGATGTCTGCTCTGGTCAATGAGGGGTCAAATGCAAAATTCTATCTAATATCTTGCTTTTCCTCCAGTATCTCAGAATGAGAAAATGAAACCCAGCATATTCTACTGTTTTCTGTACTCAAAATGCGTGCAAGGGACAATGGGAGAAAATTACATCCTACCTCCCATGTTTCAGGTTTTTTGATGAGCAAGGGCTGTAACTACACTTGGTGAAACAACTTACTTCAAAACAGTTTATCAATGGGAAGTCACATTTGTAGCTTTGAAGTTTCACTTGCAACCAGGGTCCTTTCTTTTCATTCAAAATGAGGCAAAGGGATACCTACTAATCTCTGATAAGGAGGTTAAAAAGTTCACTGACAAATGTGAATTTTCTCTGAAAAATGCTAACACAATCTTCATTTTTCTCATTTATTCAAGTTTTCCCTGGAAATTATGCTCAGTCCTAATACATCTCCTTCTGTTTTTCCAAATTATGTCCATTTTATCAAACAAATCAAACATCCATCAGAATCAAACAAAACTTATTCATAGAAAATAAAATTACAAGAACTCCAGAACTGTCTAGGACTTGTTATTCTCATCTTCAACTTACCTTCTCAAAATACCTCCTAAGAGGGAAGCGTTGAGGCATTCTGGTGGTGAAAGGCGCCGCTTCACCTCTGCAATGGTGACTTTGTACTTTGAAGTGGAACTGAGTAGAGATAAGCGACCAGGAACAGAGCAGAACAGGTCGGTGGGGTTAACAACACAAGTGCCACCTGCAAAAGGAAAGAACTGTGAGAGGGGGGAGCAAACTCATATTCCACATTTTCCATGTTTTGACACATTCAATCATGAAAAGCAATTCTGCTGTTTACTTGCTCTCCTTGTTTGAGTTGGCTGGGTTTTTTTGGAGTGTGTGGTTGTCATTTCAATATTGGTTCATCTTATTTTTCGAGAAAGATGAATGGATTGGAATTCTGGTTTGGCAAACATGAATTGTTAGCTCTCAAACTTTTCTAAGTAGATCATTAAGGTCATACTTATTATCATTTGATGTCATACTGTAAAAATTATGTATTACTGAAAAATTCTCATATCTAACATAATTAACAACAGAAGATTGAACTAGCTTCATGTATCACTCATTTTAAAAACAACATAGTGAAAAATCTAGGATGTTTGCTTTAATGAGAGTTGTTCATTTTAACTGTCCAAGCAGTGTTCAGGATTACAAAGATGTAACAGCACTGTAGGTTCGCAGAGATTTGTAGCCAGAATAGCTTTCCACACCCTTTGAACTTATGTATACTTCTTCTAAAGTTAGGTCAAATCCTCAGCTGATATTAGTGATTAAAATCTATTGAGCTACATCAGTTTATCTCAAGGTAGTTCTGGAATTGCTTATATCTTGAAAGTGGTGATTACTTGGCCCAGATCTAAAAGTGCTGAATGATCCACAAATCTTTCACTGAAGACTGTGATCAATGAATCCTCAGGCAGCATCGAGCTTTTAACTTAATATGTGAGAGAGCAAGAAAGAAAACTTTCTCTGCAAACTGATATGAGGAAAAAAAAATTTTAAGAAATCTTAAGGACTAATGTGTTTTATCACCAAGTGCGAAATACTTTCTTTTGACCTGCCTTCTCTAACCTGACTACAGTAAAATATTCTATGGAAGAAATAAATCTCACTGCTGCATGAACAATTCTTCCCTGGGGGAAAGATGAGAAAAAAGAATGAGCTGCATATGACAGTGAAATAACATACCATATAATTCAATGCATTACTAGAAGAAGCTCAGATGGTTTCTGTGAGGATGATATATAGACTTTCTGCAGTAGAATGACTCTGTGCTCACCATTCCTGTTTAAAGGCAAGATACTGTATTTTTTAAACTACCCCTATGATTTCATCTTTCCTGTGAATACCTTAATGATTTTGCACGTCAAGAGCCACTTTCCTATGCTTATAAATTCTGATTTGTAAAATAAATTCTATAATGTGGAATAATGGAATGGATTAATTAAAAATAAATAGCTTACTTGAGGTAAGATCTTAACACCTTTACTTTTTCTTCCATATGCAATACTGCTAAAGAATAAGGTATGAATATTCCAGCTTTAGCAGAGACAGAGAAATATATCTGAAGGACTATTGCAGACTATTGCTTGCTTGCACAAGGCAAACAGAATCTCTTTCCAAATATTTCAGCTCTTGAAGGTATATTTAAACATTTGTGCTGACAGCAAATCCAGAAAAGAACATCTCTTGGTATAAATCCCAGATGGGTGAGATCCTGACTCAGTATAGCAGGATATTTTGTGACTTCTCTAATTATGCTACAGGACAGATATTAGTGTCCATTTCTCAGACAGAATATGAAGGCAGATCATGTATCATCAAACAAAAAGACACATCAAGGTACAGTAATGCATATTTTTGCACAGCTCAAAGATGCGACTCATGAGCTTTTATGCTCTAGTAGAGGAATCTGATGCTGCAAGTCTGTAATGCTTTTGGGTTTTTTTGTTTTGGTCTTTTTTTTATTTGTCTCAGACAGAGCTGCCCAGAGAACTATAAATATTTTCAATTAATGTTTTCAAACTTCTGGGCTGCCAGGTACATTCATAATGAGTGTTAACACTGAGTAGGTTTGTTTGGCATCTCCTGGCACACAATACGTATACGCACGCATACATATGTATCAAGAAAACACTAACCATGTGTGCATATTTATTTACTTCAATAAGCCTGTATGCTATATAATAAGTGAGACTGCACTGAAATCCATGTCATATTAAAGTTTATGTTGTTGCCAGGTTAAGCCAGAATGTTCAACATTTATGCCAGATAAATAATTGTTCTTTTAATCCAAAAACCTGTTATCTTACAGCTGCTCCTGCTCTAACCAGAATTTACTGGAACACTTCTCACTACTGTTTAGTAGAACATTGTTTACAGCCCAAAATATTTTAAAATATTATGTCTATGCAGTATGTTCTTATATAAAGCAATACCAGGTAAGCCAGGTACAGGATAAAAGTAAAAGAAAACAACATTTCTAGGTCGCTTGCTTTCCAGAAACATGGTGAACAAGTTGAAAATTGCAAGCAGGTAAAATCTGTTGTGTATTATTATTTCATTGTATTAATTAGTCATTGACACAGCAACAGAGAGTGGTATGGGGCTTTCTAGACAAAGTTATGTCTTTTATCACAAACTGTGTACAGTTTGGAAGGCTAGGATTTCCTACAGTAAACGCCACCTTGGAGAGGAGATGGATGAAGTCCTGGTCTTTACACCAGGTAGTAAACAGAAAAAGGCAAGACAAACAAAAGGAGGGTGGCTGGAAAGAGAAAGGAAAAGGTAAGTGCAACCACATTGGAAGATGAATTGCCGCTGAAGTGGGGAGAGCACAAGGTGTCATTTAACTTGTGCAAAACAGCAGTGGCAATAGTTTTCAGTTCCCATCAACCTGATTCTACTACAGGTGCTGTTTGGAAAGTAAGTCTTCATTCAACTGTTAAGCTGGTCTTGTCACAGGATCTCTGAGGTGGGATCCTAACAGACACCAGCAGAAGAAGCATAAGAAAATGCCCTCAAAACCTATATGGAAATTATGCCTTTTATGGGTCTAGCACTTCAGCCTGGAGATCGCTGTTGCTCCTAGCAGAATGGAGAGAGAATTCTGATTTTTCACCTTTGTGTTGATATCAATATATGTGATTTGAAAGGAAATCAATGGATGAGGAAGTGAGACAGTTTGTGCAGGAAACTACTTTTGGGTGAAAACTTGTGCAATTGTGCCGTGTACTGAATTGCCTCAGCCATCATATCACCTCATTGGTTTGTATATAACATGATCTAGTTGAAGATGTCTCTGTTAATTGCAGAGGGGATTAACTAGATATCTGTGAAGATCCCTTCCAACCTAAACTGTTCCATGATTCTACTCTATTCTAGACTGCCAAGTAGTTTCAGGAAAAGAGATAATGAAACTCTATGTTGATTTTGCGAGCCTGCTGATGAGACTCAGTCCTTTTCCCTCTGGCTGACTGCTTCACACTCAGCACAACACACTTCTTTATAAGAACTGCAGTTCTGCTTTGTTTCCCAAGCCTAGAATGAACAAAAGTTAGCCTATCTGATACAGCAGAAGGTCACAACAAACATGGGGAGAGTATTTTCCTGTCCTTATTCCTGCCTCCCCATCAAAAAGCACAAGTTGGTACAAAATGCCCACATGAGCTGATGAGGGGTTGCATAGATGACAGCAGGGAGAACAGAGCTATACTCTAACCCAACAGTCCTGTTAGCACAACGAAAAACCCAATAACATGTGAGGCAAAAAGAGTTTGGCCTGTTTTGACTGTAGGCTTCCCTTTATATAGCTGAAGAGGACAATAGAATGGCTGGAGTGTGATTTATTCTGATTAAGTTACATGCCTGGGCATCTGCTGAAATGCAAGTCTGCCTGACACTCTCGGAATTAAGTATTTGTGCATTCTCATGTGTTTTAGGCTTTTATGTCCTATGAGAATTGGGGGAGAGGAATATCAGTTGATGTCACTGGGTGATTTTATTTTTGCATTTTAGAAACAAACATTTTTTTAAAAAATGTGTTTTGTAGAGAAAGATGTATCCCTACACCCCAGAAGCTCATTTCATATTTGTTATTCATAACAGCTGCAATACAATGGGTATTATATATTAATTTAAGAAGAGATAGTTCCCTTCTCCAAGGTATTCACCCAGAAATATCATGCAGTTATGGAAGGGAACATCATAATATACTAGGGACGAGAGTGTACTGTTTATTCTGTTTTTCAGAATTTACACATTTGTGTGCTGATGTACATTATTAAGGCTAAGCATGTGTGAGTGCCTACAGATTAATCTAATATAAAATATTAATAGCTAACTATGCTTTTTATTAGTCTATTATTTATGTCTACAGGTGCTGTTAGTAGAGCTTTCCAGCTTATAGTTTATATCCTGCTCTGTTTTGAAATTCTAGCAAGTTTACAGGATGTTACTAAAGGAAGGCGTGGAAATCTACCACTCTTCAGATTTTCTTTCCCCAAGCAAGTCACAAAAGTGGGCAAGCAGCCAACTGTATGAAGTTTATCAGTTTTATTTAATACCATGTTCAGCTCCCAGAGGTCTACAAGCAATTTAAAATGTTGTCCAAGTTATCCTTGCTTCACCTGGGCATTAATCTCAGGACCTAAGTATTCAAAATTCTAAAACTCATCTAATATTGTTGGGAAAAACAGCAAGTACTTCTTCTTTTCCCAGTTTTTCTTTTATTTTCACTTATATGTATGGACCATGTAAACAGCCATGTAATCCAGCTTGTTCCATGACACAAATTATTCTGAGATAATGTCACTCACTATAACATGCATGCTAAGAAAACATGCACATGCCTACATGCTGATTTTATTATTTTGTTTGGTTGGTTTTTTAAAATACAAACCAGAAGATTCATCAGCACCAAAGGTTTGATCAGTAATTTTTAAGACCTTAGCTATACACCTAAGCTGTAAAGCTTAGCTACACGCAGTTTTTAAGGCTCTTAGGAGTGTTAAATCGAGACAATGTTAAATAAAGTAACTCGTGAGAAACCAACTACTAGTGTGTGTGTGGGGGAAAATACATAAATAAGGGGGGGTATTACAATCTTTAAAGCTTAGTTGCTGTATCAACATACAAGGGAAAATTAAATCTCAGTTCTTTAGAACCACCCACATCAGCAAGATGTATTAGCACTGACACAGGAGCACTCTTACAGCTCTTGGAGCAAAGGATTGGACCCAACCCAGAAATTTTCCTCTTTTCTATTCACAACTATGAAAACTTATAATCACTTTTCAATGCCTTGCTGTGTCCTTTTGGGGTGATGGTTTGAGTAAATAACTGGAGAGTGGGAGTGGGCCTGTGGGGCAGCTGGAGGAAAGTGTGGTCAGGCAGAGAGGGGTATAGGTGGTTTATAGAAAGGTATGGCAGGGTTTGAAGCTCTGCCTTTGGTGTCCCTCGAGTGGGGTCTGTATTGTCCAGAGCTAGCCATGTTGGAAGGAAACTGCCCTCCCTTCAAGAGGGACTGACAAGTTACGTGTGCTGCGTGTCCACATGTTGTGCTTTTATGCACTTTGTTCCCTGAGTGTATCCTGCATATGTGGGATGCCGAGGGCTGCTCGGTGTGATGTACACCCCGTGTGTTAATGGCTCTGAACTTTTCCTCTGAGGCCAGGCCAAGCAGATCACAACAGATCATATCTTGGAATGGAGCAAAGAGAAACGGAAAACATTTAATATATGGTTTTTAGTCAAATAGGGGAGGGGAGATGCACTGACACCCAAAACAAGTGAGATTCCTACCCAGGAGCTTTTCGTTGCGCCTGCGTACGGACAGAAAAGTCCCCTTAAAACAAGCAAGCAAACAAAAACTCGGAAAAAACCAGAACGAACACTCGAA
This sequence comes from Turnix velox, assembly GCA_013400935.1. NCBI lineage: Eukaryota > Metazoa > Chordata > Aves > Charadriiformes > Turnicidae > Turnix > Turnix velox. The sequence continues at coordinate 61,221 of VZTY01004642.1, forward strand.
CCTCTGAAACCCCCACATCCTATCCTCACATCTCTTCCTCCAACTTCTTCCGAAGGTCTTGCTGGTACCCAAGGAAGCCGTCTCTGCTCCCTTCCCTACCAGGCGGAACGGCGGATGCCCGAGCAAAGCCCGCTTTAACACGCTCCTCAGTCCCTTCCCCAGCTCTAAACTCTCGGGAACCTGAAAGTCACCGGCGGATTTGGCTTTAGTCTGTTGGAGATTATCTCAGCTGGAACCGCGAGAGCCATTAATTAAGCCAGCTATTTAGGATTTTAATGCGATTTAAATTGGCCCTTGGAATAGAAAAGAAAAGAAAAAAGACAACAGCGCTAATGACAGTGCATTAGGATCTGAACACAATGATGGGCTATTACAAGAGTCCCGAGGCTCTTGTAAGGTTCAGGAGAGCCGGGAAAAAGGAAGGAAAAGGACAACAAAGGGAAGACAAGG